>JABFPD010000295.1:0-12713 GCA_022817545.1 Cremastobaeus sp. ZL-2020 | reverse complement strand
GTGATTAATAAGTGTTTGTATTTTTGAATACCGTATTTAAAGTTACTAAATGTATTTAAAAGCCATATTTTCGTAAATTTTGGTATTAAAAACTCACAATATAAAAAAATATAAAAAAATATTTATAAATAATAAAATATATATACATGTGTACATATATTGATATAGGGGGGGGGGTGGAGAACGCAAGCGAAAGCAATAGGGAAATTAAAATTTCCCTAAAAAAATGAAATTATAAATAAATTAATTTTGTCCATTGTAAAATGCTGAAAATCTCATTTGAATGGCGAAAATACCGCTGCGGTTCTTATTTTTTACGCGCGGTACCCCGGTTTAAAAAAAAATGGTGAAAATTGGTCCACAAATGACCGAGATATCACCAATTTTCAAGTGCGGCGTCAATTTGAACTCGCGAAGTCCGTTTCGGCCGCGCGCGATAGCGAGGCAGCTGAGATCCCCCACCACGGCGCCCGCGGATCGCTCGCTGAACGCCGCTCGGTTTGAGATGGAATGTAAAGGGCTTAGTCGTGGCTAATGCAAAGTTCGAACATTCGTTAAGAAAGTTCAACTTTCGAGCGATCAATCGCAGCAAACGCGGTCTCTTTGTTTTTTTAAACAAAGAAGATATGATTTTTAAAAAAAAAAAATATCTCCGCTGCTATTGGTCGAAATGTTACCATTTTTTCTTTAAAAATAGCCAAAAAATACGTACATTCCAGATATCGAAACAACATTTCTCGCCGACGATTAGTTCAGCTTCCAGGCTATTTGTTTATAAGTGAAAAAAGACTAGTTTTTGCGACGCGAAAATATAGCGTTTTTTTCAAAAAATCGAAATAGCCAAAAACATGGCATGATTCCAGGAAGTCTTAAGAACAAATTACACTAAATATCAGCTTTCAATATTAATGTCTTAACAAAATATTAGCAATTTATCAGCATCATTTTCGCATAAACAATTACTATAGCTCAGCAACAAATCAACCAACAGCGTTCGAAAGTACATCATCTTTTTCCCGCTGATAAACGCTATTGGATCAAACGCTAAAAGTGAGCGAAAATCTTTTTTTGTTAAAGATATTGCATAAACAAAAAACGGCTATTTTTAACGGTTTTTTAAACATTGCTCGGCTCCTATTGGTCCAAATAACCTGAAAAAACATTGAATTTGTAGGAAATTTTATTGCCTACAAAATAGTATTTGGCACCCAAGTCGAAATTTTGCATACTTTGGCTGCAAAATCGAAAAAACTGATTTTTCGTACCTTTGGGCGATTGTTGCTAACCCACGCCGCCCGGAACCTGAGGCCAAACATATAGGCACTTTATAACTTGCCCCCCCCTACAAGATGGCACACCCAAAAATCTTTTGTCTCGTCATGTCCGAAAAAATTTCAATTGATTGGACTACTACGAATGCTTCTGTTGTTTTGACAACGATGGTACAAGCCCAGAAAATTGCCGAGGAATGTGGTGAACCGTACATGCAGGTTACTTATGACTTAGGTATAGCTAAACAGGCCCTGCAAATTCAGAATACAGAGAAACCACAGTTTGATAACCTATTTATACACCTCGGGACCTTTCATATAATGATGGCTTATTTCAAGGCATTAGGTAAATTCATAGATGATTGTGGAATCAGCAATATTATGGTTGACTGTGAATTATTAGCAAATGGCTCAGTTTCCGGCTTTATATCGGGAAAACATTTCAAAAGATGCAAACGATTGCATTCTATCATGAGTTTAGCTTTTGAGATATTGCATTTTAAATCATTCCTTATGGAAAAAGGTAACAAGATTACTGAAGCCATGAAAGATGCCTTGATTAATTTGAAAAAAGAGGGCAGGGACAAGGTAACTTTGGAAGATGAACAACTGCTGGAATTATTTCAAGAATATAAGAAATACGAAGAAAAGACACTGAAAGGAATGCATGGAAAAACATCACAGTTTTATATGATGTACGTCCGATTCTTGAAATATTATATGATTTTGAATGCCAGTATACGCAACGCAGATTTTGATCTTCTGAAATTTATTTTGCCTTATATGGGAAACATTTTCTTCATTTTTAATCAACAAAATTATGCAAGATATTTGGTTAAATATCACGAAAATCTGCTGAATATCGACCAGACTCATCCTGGACTTAAAACACAGCTGGAAAATGGATCTCTCGGAATCAAACGCACCGGAAAGCCTTACTCGCGACAGCCGATTGATTTGACACTGGAGCAAACAATGAACGCAGATGCTGCCAATAAATTAACAGGTAAGAACACAGTAATTATATTTAACCCGTTTTTTTCAATAGCTTTGAGGGTATGCAATAAACTAGTTAATTGTTTGCATTACAGGGATCTCTCACATAAACAATTCTATATCTGCCAGGCAAAGGTGGTGTAGAAGCCACAGCATGCGCACAAAGATCATCAGTCATGTTGTAAATGAAAGTGGAGCAAAAAGGGCTGAGGACGTCACGCAGGATTTGAAACCAAGCATCATTGCAAAGAATATTCACGATCTAAAGGGTGTTTTGAATTACATTGGTGAAAATATAAATCCGTTTTCACCATCTTTGCCGAAGAACCGTCTTTACAACATTTCCAGTGGACAAGATGTATCTGATGAGATTTCAGATTTTCTTCTTAATGTTGAAAAGCGAGGAGAAGAACAACGATTGAAATTCATCGAAGAATGTGCAGAAGATGAAAATAGATTTGAATCAACTATTAAAAGGAACAAAATTCTTGGCTTAAATAATTCGCAAAATAAAAAGCGTGTAAAAGTTGCTGATAAAATAGTTCAGGAAACATATAATAACTTAGTGCATTCATCGAACATTGTATAATATTTTGATAATTATTTTTTTCAATTAACTTATAGGTTAAAATGGAACGAGACCTTTTCGGTAGATTACTTCTACTTTCTTTGGACAAAAAAGTACGATTGGATAAGATTTTGACTTATCCTTTGACACCCATGCCTCTTTCATTATGTCACATGGAAGGAACACTGAGAAAAGCAGACAAATTAGCATTGTTGAAATCATTTAAAAATGAAGTTAACTCGACTATTCCTGAAAATTTTGAAGTTATTATCCACGATGGTCTATCCATGCTATCAGCCATGACAGATGTACCAGTAGTGATGGGAAACATTGCGATGAAAATTCTGAGGGTGTGTAATGTGTTTATACTGAAGTTAAAAGAAATATTCCAACAAATAGCATTCTTAGTTCTCTTATTTTGGTTCTGTTCAATATTCTATTGTAATTAAGATAAAATTTAATTATGTATTGTTACAGACGGTGACTACCACACCTGCTGCAACTATCGTACTTTTTTTCATAAAACAATGTCCCCCAGTGTAAGAGATCACGAATTGAATTCAAAAGATATGTCTACTGATCATCGCTATGTCATCAAAGGAGCAGACGAAAAGCGTTCAGGAAGCTTCGCCGCAGACCTTCGCAGTCACAATTTTCAGGAAGCATTCGTCAACTTTTTAATCGATTATTGGACGGAAGCCAAGCATCACCCGTTTTTCGGTTCCAAAAAGTTGTACATTGACTTTACAAAATGTTACAAATTTCAAGTTGTAAACGAGAACGTCGTCAGAACCGAAGAACCATCCTTATCATCAGCGTTACAAAAAGATACAACTTCAAAACTAGTTTTTCATGCTACGCAAGTTCCTGCCGACCAAACAGTGCTTGTTAGAAGTCCAGATGCGGATGTTCTTGCCATTTTATTAGGAAACATGGTTCATATGAATGACAACGTAGAATTACATTTGAGCACAGGCACTGGTAAATCAGTAACCTATGTCGATGTAAGTAATTTATATAAGAAACTGGGACCAGAGTTATCGGCGGCTATTCCGGGCTTCCATGCATTTACTGGATGTCGTGACAATCCCACATTTTATGGCAGAGGCAAGCCACGTCCACTGAAGATTATGAGAAATTCTAAAAATTATACGGAAGCATTTGCACAAATAGCTGAAAATGTAGAAAATACTTCTTCCGCATTCAAAATCATTGAAGAATTTGTATGCCGTATTTATGGTTACCCGAAAATTAATTCCGTTAACCAGGCAAGAATTGCATCTTTTGAGAAAGTCTACAACTTAGACAAGCAGTCAGATTTAATAAGTAGCAGCATCAAATATTTCGACGCATCGTGTTTGCCACCATGTTTGTCTGAATTTCAGCAACAATTCCAAAGAGCTGCGTTTATTGCAAACATGTGGTCCAACGCTTATTCTCAATTTATGCTAGATGAAGATGCAACCACAAACGGCTGGGAATTGACAGGAAACAAGACTTTGGAATTCAAATGGTTTGAAGGTCCTCAACTGCCAACATCAATTACAGATATCACATTCGAATCGGAGAATCAATCAATTGAAGGTAAAAAAAATTATTTATGAATGTTGCTTTTTCTTAATAAATCATTTCTTAATATATAATTTCATTTACAGATGAAACTGTTGAAGAAGACACAAATGAAAATGAAGAACGTGAGGTTTATAACTCTTCAGAAGACGAGTCTGAAGAAGATGCAGAATAAATATTAAGGCTTAAATGTTAATTACATGCATTAAGAGATGAATTTATACCCCACTGTAAATATTTTATTGCAAGATATCGGCAAGACAAGTAATAAAAAAAGTTAGATTTTAGAAAATTTCTAGGTTATGCAATTATTTAATTTTTATCACCCCGAAAAAGCTGAAACCGACCACATCTGAGGAAGCAAAGTGGGGTTTTTAACAGTCTTATCAAATAATTATCAAGTGGGCAAGTTATCAGGCGCCATTACGCTTTGCAGAAAAATTCTGTCTTAATTTATATTCACCCTTGCAGACAAGGAAAGGACCATCGCAGATTAGGCAGACCACGTTATTTGATAGTCTTATTACCTGGAAAACAAGTTGGCAAAGTATCATGCATCATCACGCATTTCGATTTTTTTTAACTTATATCACTTTAAGGGCCTTGCAGACATGGAACGGACCATCGCCGATTAGGCAGACCTGGTTTTTTGATAGTTTTATGACCTGAATAACAAGTTGGCAAAGTATCAAGCGTCATCAAACATTTCGGTTTTTCATTTATTTTGGCCCTGTTCAAAAATTCGCAGCGTCGCTGCGGACCACGGCCGAGCTTGCAGACCGGGTATTCAAGCTACCACACAACTTTTTAAACATATTTATGCACATTTCAATCGTCATCAAACAGTTCGTGTTTTTCGTACGCTATCTCTTGGACTATTAGATTGCAGTTTTAGTTGGTGGAATGGCTGCTGTAAAACAAGAAAGAATCTTGAAGAAAGGTCCTGAAATAGTGATTGCAACTCCTGGAAGATTATGGGAATTGTACGATCAAGGAAACGAGCATTTATCGCAAATTGATTCCATCAGGTATAATTTTAAAGATTTAATTACATTTGTACACCCTGTGATGAACTATTTATGATTTTGTTAAAATAACGTTTGTTATTTGTCAACCATATATACAAATGTACACTCTGAAGAAAAAATTAAATTAATTATTTTGCCTTTACTCTCAAAATCAAAGTTGTGATCGTTCCTGACTATGTTTGTCATGTAATTTTGTATTAGGTTAGCCTTTCTAAAAATATAATTATATAACTAGTTTTGTGGTGTAGGTATATTTGACAGCGTTGACCAATAATGTTCTTAGATTTTTAGCAATTGATGAAACAGACAGGATGCTGGAAAAAGGTCATTTTGAAGAACTGCATAACATAATAGAGCGAATAAATACGGACAAGAAAAATGTTCAGAAAAGGCAAAATTTTGTTTTTTCGGCAACTTTGTCTCTAGTTCATGATACTCCTCATTATGTGAAAAGGAAAAAAACAGAAATTTTAGACACAAGATTGACAAACTAACACCAGAGAAGAAGTTAAAAACAGTTATTGAGATGTTAGAAATGAAAAATCCAAAAATTGTAGATATTACAAAGGAAAAGGGTAATTGTTTTTTTTGTTACAGTTTTAAATAATTAAAGAAATCAACGCATACAACTGAATGACCTGTTGATTTTTTCTAGGTACTGCTAAAGGATTGACAGAATGTCGAATCTCTTGCACAATTGATCACAAAGATTATTATCTTTATTACTTTCTGAAAAGACATCCAGGAAGAACATTGATATTTTGCAACAGTATTGGTTGTGTCAAACGTTTGGCAACATTGTTTGGAATTTTGGAATGCAAACCTTTGCCTCTTCACGCTAACATGATTCAAAGACAACGATTGAAAAATCTTGAAAGGTATTTTTGATTCCTTCTTCATTATGTTGACCCTTTTTAGGATACCAATTTTAACATAGTTATAATTGTAATTATAAATCAATATTTTTTATGGACTAATTTAATACTGATTACATTTTGGTTTAAATAATTATTTCAATAAAAACATAACAATAAAAAGGATAAAATTCCACTTCTTTTTCTAAATTGAAATATAAATACTATAAATTTGAAATAAATGTTTCAACTGTATTTATAAGGTTTCAAGAAGATAACGATGGAATCTTGGTTGCTACTGATGTTGCTGCTCGAGGACTGGACATTCCAAATGTAGATCATGTTATACATTATCAAGTTCCACGAACATCCGAGGTAAATTTTTAAAATTGTTACTTCAATTATCTTTTAATATAACATAATATAAATACATCCTTTGCACTCAGAGTTATGTACATAGAAGTGGAAGAACGGCACGAGCCGAAAAAGAGGGAATAACTGTTCTAATGATGGAACCCACAGAACTGAAGTCTTACATTAGAATAAGTAAAACACTTGGTCGTTGTGAGTAATATTTTCATTTCTTTAAACAATTTTTCGATCCAGATTATTTCATATATATTATAACATAATTTGTTTTCTTTTCAGCAAATGATATTCCGAACTTCCCTGTTATTGACCACTTATTAGTTGCAGTTAAAAAACGAGTTAATATGGCTCGTGAGATTGATAAACTCGAATTAACATGCAAAAAAGACAATATGGAAAAAGATTGGTTCAGAAAAGCAGCTGAAGATTTGGAACTGGTCTTAGATGATCGGCAGAAGTAAGTAACATGGGCCTATGTTGATATAAAAAAAGGGACTAACATTATTTAATATAATATCATAACAAAGTTTTATTTTTCACCAGGAATGCAACAATGGACACAAAAGAAATGGCTGATTTAAAAAGGCAATTAAAGGCTAAGAGAAAAATGCTGCAATCTCTTTTAGATAAACCATTGTTCCCAAGGGGATTCTCAGGAAAATACCCAGGCACTAACAATAAGCAAATTTTAGAACAAAGTTCTGAAAAAGCCATCGATATTATGAAAAGGGCAATTCAAGAACGACCCCAAAAACGTAAAAACGACAGAGAAATTGTTTCTGTAATCAAAAAGAAAAAAACCTTGTCAAAAAGTAAACTTAAAAAGTGAAGATCTGTATGTTTGTACAATTGAGATAATGATAGTGTACATTAAATTTTATTACTTCTTATATACAGTGAGTTTTAATAATTTAATCATAAGCTTTATTTTCAACTATTGGACATATTTGTATAGGATTTAATAATGAAATTTGAGCGTTGGTCAGAAAATATTTTTATTCAGTTATAAAAATTGCTTCTAAATTAAACTATACAATGTTTGTGTATATGAACCATTAATCTCATTATTTGCAAAGTCAACAACAATATCTTATAAACTGCAAACAAAAGTTTATCACAAGTGGCAATGGGTTACAAATAAAAACCAGCTTTAAAATCTTTTTCCACGAATGAATCGATCAATGAGATGGTAAGCCCATTTGGGTTGATTTGAAGGAACTAAGTGACCGGCATTTCTGACTATTGCTGTTGTAAAGTTATGTACACTTTTGGTGTATCCAGCTAGTTCACTACCTACCCACCACTGTTTTCTTATAGCAACTTTGTACTTCTCAGCACCTGGCCATTGCAAATTTTGCAACATGTTCTCAGTCAAAATATAAGCAACTATAATATCAAGTTGTCCGTTGTACAAAAGTACGTGGTATCTCTTCATTAAATCTGGTAACAAATGTACGACGGATTTCATAACGTCTTCTTGCATGTATGCCATAACTTTTTTAGCATTGTCACCAAATTTGTTGCTACCTACGTGAATTGCCTTTCTAACATCAGTCTGTAAAAGCCATGCGAGGAAATCGACAGAATTATCAGGATCAGTTTGATAAAGGTAATTATAATAATTGTCGAATCCAGTTAAATTCTTGTATACTGTAGGCATATCCAGAAGGTCGCCCATTAATAGAGTGTCGAACATTCGGAAAGCTTCTGCATAATTCGCAGCTTTTATGCATTCTCTTATCTTGACCTCGTATTCAGCAAATATTTGTCGTCCATTTGAATCCAATAATCCGACTTGATAAAGATAATCACCATAATTTATTTGATTAATTGGATCAATAAGAGCATTTCCTAAGGCTAAGCCCTTCAAATTGATTTTTTCACTAGCTTTGTTGTTATACTCTGTGATGGCATTTCCAAGTGCTGGAACATATTTCCCTGCATAAGATTCTCCAGTTAGATACAATGGATTGCGTTTCAGATGTGGAAAAAGTTGAAAAAATTGTCGTAGAGCTTCGAGTAGATTCAAGCTCACCATTTCTTCATTCGTAGCATAGCCTTTTTCGTTATCTGTGAAACTGAAACCAGACCCTACTGGGTTATCTATGTACAACAAGTGATTGGCTACATTCCAAGAATATTCGCGACTTTTCAATGTTTTATTCTGTCCAACTATAAGAGGACCATTTTCTTCGAAGAGACCAATCATGGAACTGGCTCCAGGTCCACCTTGAAGCCATAAGACTAATGGAGTGTCCTCTTGTATGTACTGTAAAAATGTGTAAATAAAATGTTATTAATATTTCCATTTTTTTGCAATCAAATGATATAAATAGATAATTGGAAAAGTACAAATTGTCTATTAATTACTATTTTAACGATTATTTAATTAAACTAAAGATTTTTAATGACACCAGTAAAAAAATAAGATAAAGCTAGCGGAATGCATATGAGTTATATAACAAATTAATTATATTCTAAAAAATATATTTCAGAAAGTTTTAGCTGTGCATTATTTTGTATTGCTTCCAAAATACTTCCTATTTCAAAACAAATAAAAGATATTTCAATTTAATAGCCGATTTTCGCTACTATTATAAACTTGCAAAGCACAAACACATGAAATTTATCTTCTGATTAGTAGTTTTATCATGGGGTAAATTTCCTGCATTTACGCTCCATGGAAAATAGTCTAAATAAAAGTGTTTTATCAACAAAAACCCCACTCGGTTGTCGGTCAGTCAAAATGACATATGGCGCGATTACTCCCGGGTTAAGGGGGACTTACTATTAGATGGCCGAAAATAGGTGAACTTTGATAGTTTTTTTCTCGACAATAAACACAAATATCATGACTTTGTTGATGACATCGATTTTTAAGACATATTTGCAAAATTGAAAATATTGGTTGATCAATATGGCCAACCTTAAAATATTTTTTACTGGCCAATTCTGACCAAAATATAGACCCAACGGCGTTGAATCGTGCAATCTTTAGGATGGTCTATCTCATTCTCTCGTATATTATAACCTGTGTTCTGCAATTTTTTACCCCATCTAGAAATTGCACGATTCTCTGCCGCTGGGTATACACATAAAAGTTTTCATGGTCGCTGATCATGATTTTTAGATAACTTTCTAAACATTGTGAACCAAAATCTATTTGTGTTTAAATAAAATATTCCATGAAAGGCGGCAGAAATGCTGCCATCTAAAGCCAACTATCGAAAATATTTTTTCTGGAAGCCTGTATACCAGTATAATAAAGAACAAAACGTTCGGGTTTTTTTGTTCATTTCTATTTATTCCTCCGTCTTAATTCTGGAATGTTTGCAGCAAAATAGTATTTATATTCGCGTTTAACTACGAAACTATCACTTTTGATAATTTTTGTGGTGAATCCTGAATTAAAAATGACCGACAGTTGTCCTTTAAGTCAGTATTAATTTGACTGCAATTTAAACTATCCAAACCTTACCCTACACTGAGAGAAGTATAATCGGGTGCCCCGTTTATACTAGACGACTGAGGCTTGTGGATTTATTTCTAAATGAAAATTTCAATAATAAACGGATCATGCGTGTGACTAAACGTATCAGGCTGGTGGCCCACTAGTCTGAGTCGTGTGGTATAAAAGGACTATCCATTTAGATAACCGAGTGAACCGTCTAGAGCTAACATTTTTCATTGAAAATTTTGCCGCACGCCACAGCCGTCTAACTCAAACGTGTCACCCTATTATACTTCTCTCAGTGTAGTAAAAATGATACATATAAGCCTGACATATATGGGCCATAAATGTAAATATCTCATTTTCATATATGGCCATATATGTTATTTTGATAAATCATATATGTCTGCTCAAACTCCATATATGTTGAATTGGTAAAAAATATATGGATTAACTAATAAAATTTTTAAAAAATACTCAGTTATTATAATTATTCTCAATGGATTATTGCCGTGAAATCTTATAAACATGGACAGAAAAAATGTCTTGAATAGTAATCAAATCCTTTCCCCCGACATGTAAAGCTGCAAGCCAAACCACTAGACCGTGGGGTAGCGTTCTTCAGATCGTACTTCAGATAGGACTTTGAAGGAACATATATGAAAAGTACCGAAACATATATAAAATTACCATACCATATATCACCATATATGAAAATATTTAAACATATATGTTTCCGAATTTGCCATATATGAATACGTAAAAACATATATGTCCAATATATGTGAATAAATAAAACATATATGATTCTATTCTATGAAAATATTCTCATATATGACCATATATGGATTGACGGAAATCCATATATAAAACATATATGTTTTTCAATATTTCATATATGAATTCATCAATCCCATATATGGGAACCAAGGTAAATTATGAAACTAAGGGAAGGTTCAGATTATATGGAAGGTAAATAAACTTATTGTTTATTTATAATTTATTTTTTAATTTGCTGAAATCATTTATTTGGCTATATTTTATTTATGTTTTTACTTGGCCCGTTTCCTGTTTCATTTATTTGATTTGCAAAGTTTTAAAGTACAAAACATTAAAGAATTTTAAAAAACAAAATTTCAAAAACCAAGATCATTTATAAAACTAAAAAAACAGTAAGATAATAGATTTTTTTGTAACAATAAATAACTATTTCAGTTACTTATTGGCACATTTTTATTTCATTTATTGGGTTGTTTCCGTTTTTTGTTTATTTGGCGCCTTTTTTCATTTTTAATGATTTTTTTATTTTTATTTCAGTTTTTTTTCATCCGATGGTTTATTATATATAAATTTTTAAGTACCCCTAACCCTATTTTTAATGAAAAACAATTTTAATGTTTTAATGAATAATTTAAATACACTTTAGATAAATAAGAAACATTCTGAGCATAATTTTAGTTTCACAATTTGTTTTAGGATGACTTAGTAACGATAACTCCTACATAACGCGTACTCCATATGCATGATACTTTGCATAAAAATTTAGACTTTTTCTAAAAATTGTTTAACACATTTATACCAATTCAATAGCTTTCATAAATGGCTGCTGTTAAGCGGTATGTTGCATCCTAAAGCGGTAAAGTTTAAAATAAAATTTTTTATAAAACCACACAATATGAACGAGAAAAAAACCTATCAGACTTTACAAGACGATAAAACAAAAGCCACAATCGTTATTATCACAGAAAGTGTAAAATTTAACATCATATTAAACATCATGAACCCCATCAAATATTAAAAATTTGATAAAAAGTCGTTTTCCCGTCGTTTTCCACCGTTTTTCGGTCCTTTTTCCATCGATTTTCCACCATGTTTCCGTCGTTTTTCTACCGTTTTTTGTTGTTTTTCTACTGTTTTTACGTTGTTTTTCCACCGTTTTTCGTCGTTATTCCACCGTTTCTCCACCTTTTTTCCTTCGATATTTTACCTATTTTCCGTCGTTTTCCACCGTATTTCCGTCGTTTTTCCACCGTTTTTCCACGTTTTTTCGTCATTTTTCAACTGATTTTCCATGTTTTTCCACCTTTTTTCCATCGTTTTTTCACAGTTTCTCCACGCTTTTCCACCTTTTTTCCGTCGTTTTCCACCGTTTTCCGTCATTTTTCCACCGTATTTCCGTCGTTTTTCCACCTTTTTTTCCGTCGTTTTCCACCTTTTTTCCGTCGTTTTCCACCTTTTTTCCGTCGTTTTTCTACCGTTTTTTCGTCATTTTTCCACTGTTTTTCCGTCTGTTTCCCACCATTTTTCCATGTTTTTCCGTCGTTTTTCCACCCTTTTTCTGTCGATTTCCACCGTTATTCTGTCGTTTTCTATCGTTTTTCCACCACTTTTCCACATTTATCCGTCGTTTTTCCACCCTTTTTTTATAGTCCAATCAAAGGAAATTTTTTCAAACATTTCGAGCGTGACAGAGTTTGGAACTGGAATCGGTTAGAGGGGGTTGTGGAATGAAACGCCTATATGTTTGTCGCCTCTGTCCGATGCAGGATTGTTTATAAATGAAGGCCAAAGTTACGAAAAATCACTTTTTCGCATTTTACAGCCAAA
>JABFPD010000294.1:0-12724 GCA_022817545.1 Cremastobaeus sp. ZL-2020 | reverse complement strand
AAAAAAAACATTATAATATTTACCAGGTTTTTGGTAATCTACTGACATAAGGAAAATTATGCGGATTTGTACCAGGTAAGTTTGATAAAATTTGCCTAATATTTGGTAAAAATTACTTTTATTTGGTTAAATTTTACCAAATAAACCGGATAAAAATGTTTATAATTTTCCTTATGTCAGTAGATTACCAGAAATTTGGTAAAAATTATACTTCTTTTTTCTCAGTGTACCTACAAATATGAATAATATCGCAAGTAAATAGCTTGTTTCTAAACCCTGGAGTTTCACTGGGTTGAAGGTTAATTGGTAATTTATTAAAATAATTTAACTATGCAGTAAATAAGGATGGGAATGGAAGAAGATCCAAATCAGTAATTTGATGTACCGTTCCCCGGACTGATTAATTTTAAAAAGAAAATAGTAAAACTGGGAAATTCATTTTTGTTCCATAGATAGCCAGTTCAGTTTCTCACGCAATAGTGTAATATGGTCAAACTTTTTAACATTGAAGCAAAATTTAATAAAAGAATTCTGGGCAATTGCAATCTACGAATCTGGATGGACGTTAAACAAGGTCTATAAATAACAGTAGTCTATAGTAATGCTAATAAAAATTATTTTAAGTAAAAAATTTAGTATTTTTCGGTGCACATAAAGAGCTCTCAGTCACAAATAAGCTAGTTGACTTTTCTTGGCCACATGAACATTAAAAATCCATGAATTATCAATCCACATACCTAAGTTGATTAATGAATGCAATCGGTACACAACCCCTGAGGAAGATCAATGCCTAGACTTTAGATCCTTTTAGATGGATTAACAAGTAGGCAAATCGTCGTTTCAGAGCTTAAAAGAAGAAGCCTTTCGATATCCGAGTTATATTTCAAATGGAATTTGTTTTAATTTTCAATATTTTTTTGCACGGAGCAAGAATTAAAGGCAAAGATACACGGAAAAAATTTTCCTTATTGAACGAGTTGGCTCGCATCGCTTAGAAATATGAAACAAAAATATTTCTTTACTATATCGTCGGACTATGTGGTCACTTCAAAGACCAATGTGTTTAATTGTTTTAACATCTCACGATGCGTTTCCTCACATGGTTAAGCAATGCAACGACATCAATTTGAAATACGCGCTACGTGAATATAACATTGTTATTGTATACTATTGTGAAATGTAACATTTAATTTCTTTTAAGGAGAAAAGCATTTAAAAATTAATTGAATTATCGTATTAAATGCATGATAATTTAAAAGCATATGATAAATAATTTTTCTCTTGCACAGTAATGAACTAGTACTGGCACCCAATGCCCGACCATTGGTTGCCAGCATTGCAACACACTGAGAGAAATATGTTTATAATTTTACTATAGAGTATAGTAAACCTGGGATATACTTGCATGTTACGTATATTTAATATTTCCGGGGCAAAAAATTACTACATAAGATTGTGAATCTTTACATTTGACATAACAATTTCTATTATTCACAAAAGTACGATATTTTATAGTAAAATTCATAATAAATTGCAACAATTTTTATGATTTAAGGTGAAATGTCAGTCAACTTCGGCACCTCAAATTTTTATTCCAAAAAATCTCATCTACCACTGAACCAATTTACATCATACTTTGCCATTCTGAATAAAAAAACAGCACAAAATGAACAACAAAGTTGGTTTTTGAGAAATTGATTAAAAATTATATCGTGAAATATGACAAAAATGTCAGTGTCGTATTTAAACTGTAAATAAATGTTTTTAATGATAATAAAAATAAACCGATTTAGTAGTTCACTAACAAACACTTTTCGGAATCATGTAGAAGCACTAGAACAATCATTTGAAGTATATAATTTATAAATAGTGAGAATAAAAACTTCTATTTACAAAACTGACATTTACAGCATTTATATGGTTTCTAGTCGGTAAAGTAAATTTTGGGATAGATGGCGTAGGTAGTGTTTTCTGATCAACTTATAAAATAAAAACTGGTAATAACACTGGAAATCAACATTTTCTTTCGGAAAAATAATTAAGGATGTAAAGATTAATTATTTTCTCTTCTCAAAATATTATGTTTACAAATTGAAAAAGAAAAATTTTGAATTTTTTTCATTTGTAAAATTTATGAAATAAATTTGTAAAACGAATTAATTTGTTGTAATATAACAATGTCATTGATTAGAAAATTTGCTTCAATAATTTCTAGTTGTTATTAATTTTTTCATTAACTCTTTCAGTCACGATTTTTTCTTGAGTGGTTTTGTACTCTAATTTTGATTAACTTTTATTGTTTATGTACTTTTAAAGAGAATTTCACTAAAATTGGAAAAACAATTTTTTTCGTTTTTTCATAGGTTTCGAAATAATTACTGATATTTTATAATTAATTACATATTTTTTATAATCTATAGACCATAGACAATATATAGTCATTTGGTTTTAAATAAATTCAATAATTCGCATGATTTTGTTTAATATTTGTAAAATTTAGTTGCGTCCATTATAATGGACGCGGTGACCAAAAGGGTTAAAGAATTTTCTGTTAGGCATTGAAAATAATTTATCAATAAAATTTTAATTTTAAATTATTTAGCGTAATTTATCTACACATGGACCACTTATTTACATAAAGATAAGATAATTTATTATTATTTTTGAATAGCCTATAAACATTTCCATGAGGGAAATTGTTTTCCAAAATGTAAACAATCGCCTTTCTATTTTTTTTAAATATGTGTTATTTATAGGTAACTATTCAGACTTCTAGTAGCAGCTAGTAACTTTTTTTAAATTAATTTATATAACTTTTCGTTATTTCATTTTTGAAAATGTCAATTACGGACATTTTGTCAGCTTTTCTGTAGAAATGCCCTTATATAATTTGTTATTACTTCAAATATGTTAAATAATGATAATTGCTAATAATTCATTCATAAAAACTTTCATCGAAAATTGAATGTTTACTGAGCATCCCTGTTTCTGATTAATAAAACTTAGAGCAGGTTCTATGTGTTCATTCAAATGTATAAATATTTGTCACGTAATCATTCGTAAAAGGTTCATAATGATTTAAATGTCATTTCTAATATTGCTTTCTGAAGAATATGATATTGAATACATATTGGCAAACATGGTGATGAGATTGTTATCAATATTCAAAAGGAACGAATATTTGTACAAAGCTCGAATTATTTATTATTTTTAAAATTTGCACTGTTGATCAATTATAATTTATTACTTAAAAACATCAAATTTTGTGGTGGATTTCGAAGCCATTTAATACGTAAAAATATATATTTATTGCAGGCAAAAAGTAATAGACCATTAAATTGGAATCACAAAATATTAAAACTTCCATATCTAACTTATGTTTATTTTATTTATTTTTAACTGAAATAAAATACAGAGCAAGAAATACATATTCGTAAAATGAAGGTTACATTTTACATAATCAAATTACTTAATTGAATAAATGTAGTACAATATCTGTGTTACAGTACAATGAGTTTTTAACCATTCAAATAAACAATTCGAATACTCATAAGTAAATGTAAGCAAAATGGTAATTGAACTAAATATTAGGTACAGAAATTATGAAATTGTATATTAGGTTTAGAGAGAAAATGAAAAAAACACCATTCGAACAAAAACTTGATTAATGTGTGTTACTGAACAGAGAATTTGAAGGTTGCACCATCAAATATTGCTGTGCTCCTTGATAGTACATTTGCTGGGGTGCTGCAGCATTGACGTACTGCACCGGTACACGGATATTTGGTGCTGATGCCAGTGTTCCATATGATGGCTGTGTTGTGACTGTTGCCGGTACTGCTACAGTTGGAGTCGACATCAAAATTGTATTGTTCGCAGTTCCAAGCACAGCCGAGTTTGACGACAACTTTTTCTGTTTCGCCTGCTGATTTTTAATTTTGCGGCGTGTAGCTTTCCTCTCAGCCTAAACAAATTAATATTTTGAAATGTTTTGTTAAAAAAAGCAAATTATAAGTTTTTCACGCAAGTTTAAGTTAAAGTTTTACAATTAAAAAACATTCTACTTTCAGTTAATATAATTTTGATTGCAATAGATATTTACAAATAACTCGTGCTAATCAATAAAAAAAAACCAATAATAATTCTTAAAAAATATGAAGTTGATAAATAATCACCTGGTATTTTGACAGATGGCATTTATTATGAGAACGTCGATGATCATATGGTGATTTGGGCCGATAATTTTTTCTATTACGATTGGGTGATTGACTTCCATGTTTGTATTTGCTAGGCTCCTTACGATGAGATTTCGAATCGCAACCTTCGCACACAGATTGGTTATCGCTAGATGAACCTTCCTCTTCACAGAAATGGTCGCAACTCTTTGAGCAACACTCATGACTACAATTACTTTGCTTTTCCTGTTTAACGTCCGAATTTACGGGCACTGGTTGGAACATTGGCATTCTTCCCTGGCGCAATAACTCCTCAAACAAATTCTGCAACAACTGCGGACTATTGAGCACAATTGACAGTGCTTGCAATTCAATATTTGGATCACCATGTGGACGCACTGTTGATGAAGGATTAACAAAGTTCTGTTGACTTATGTAATTGGCTGGTTGTAGAGTGTGAGACTGGCTACTCGGTGGAAATTGATAATTCAATGGTTGTCTTGAAAGAAAAGCTTGAATCTCCTGTGTATAGCTTGGGACTAATGCGAAATTCGAGTTCACGTTAGCAATCTGTTTGCCTTCATTTCCTATAGGTAGAGGAGGTTTTTTTTGTGAGTCGTCACATACATTCGGCGGTTGTCTTTCTTCTGAGTTTTGTTTCTTCGGGTCCATCTTTGCAACTTCAGATTGTCCCTCTGTATTTGATGTAGCACTTTTTTCACTAGATGTATAGGTTGGATCTTCTTTTTCAGAATTATTCTCATTTATCTCGTTGATGACTGGATCATTTTCAGGATTTTCGACAGACTTCCTGTTGCTTCTGGTTCTTCCTGAACAACAAGAAAGTAAATAATTTTTTATTGTATGATATTTTAGTCATATAACGAACTGAATTAATTTTTTTTCTTGAAAGTTAAAACTATATTTTCTTGATGAACATCAGTAAACAAACCACGAAACATATTGAGTAAAATAAAGAGGGGCATGCATTTTAAAATTTTCTTTAACAAAGAAAAATTCGTAAAAACTGGGTTTTTGTCCTATGAATTATTATGTTTTAAAATTATGAGACAATATTTTTGAAAACAAGTTTCAACAAGCTATTACGCCACAATCTTTACAATATTCTGTCAGCACCAAAAAAAATGTTGATTAAAATTCGTTACTACTGTTAGAAAAATCTGTATTCTAGGAACATTATGACAATGAAAACAATGAAAATAGACAATGGATAAACAAAACAATGATTTACGACATTATTAATTTCTGGTCATTTATTCTATTAAGTATACTTACTTAGATTAGACATATCATCAGATTTCTTGCTCTCAACGTTCAAAAAGAAAAAAATGGAGAAGTGTCGAGAAGTCAAGAAGTGGAGAAGGTCGAGTAGTGGTCACAAAACGAAAATATGCGCGTGAGTGTCGCAAGCCATGAGAGTCGTTGTTACCAACTGCCATAATGGCCGCCATTTTCGATTATCGAAATGTCGCAATTATCGATTCTATGTTTTACAAAAAGAAAAAATATTTTATTTATTTAAAAAATTATACTGAATAAAATAGATTTATGCTCCACGTAGTATTTTGATTAAATTTTACTTTTTATAATATATCTATAAGCAAATAAAAAAATTACAATTAATCGTTCAACAATTCAAAGGGGGGCGTACAGCAAATTCGCAACGGCCATGTTTAAACTTGAAATTTAGTTATTGTTCTGCGTCATTTGGTCAGACAAACGTTTTCTTTGGCGAAGCTAAAAAAGTGCGTTGTGTTTTCCTTAATTTTGATTGTTCAAACTTCTTAAATAATTAAAAGCAAATACAAATAAAATGTTTCTGTTGCGATTTTAGCTATTAGTACAGCATCCAAACGGCCAAAAATGGGATTGAACAGGAAACCCCCTTCGAAAAAAAAATCTTCACGAAGAACCATTTTTCGGATCAGGTAGTTTCATCATTAATAAAATCATTACGAGATTACTGAAAAATTTGAATTTTTTTCATTTTTAAACTCATTTGTGTTGATTAAAGTCTTTTCGAAATTTCCAAACCAGTTTCTAAGATAATTCTACCATCAATCTATTTAAACAATAATGTATAGGTTTTTCATAATAATTATTTTATTACATTCTCATAAATATGGCCCAAATTCATGTTTCAAGTGCTGGGATTTTTATTTATAATAAAATCAAATAGAGATGATCTACAGCGGCATCATATGCATTGTTGTCATATGTTCCTTATTCATAATTCAAAGCATAGTAGCTTTTTCTTGGTGAGTGGACAGTGAGAGTTTTGACATAAACAATATGCATATTAAAATTTTCTAAATACATTGAAGAAAAATTTTGTAACAAAATGTTGTACATTATAATTTTGGAAAATTATTAGTCAGTTTACTTTCACTTGAGATTCGTCGTATAATATAATACCAATGAAATTATAAAATTATAGTGAAATTCAATTTTAATTATTCAATGCAAATAGTAACTCAACATCCAATTCAATTAATAAGAGAAACAATTCAGATAGCACACTATAAAAAAGTCAGTTTACTTTTTTTCTCCATTTTAAACAAGCGGCCACTGCTCTTTTGCTTAGTAAATGACAGCTGATCGCTGATCATATATGATCTACCCTATTACGAATTAAGTTGTCCATTTGTAACAAGTGCGAGTCAATTTTAGGAATGATAGTAAAGTAATTATTTAAAAAACCGATAGAAATAATAACAGGTTTCAATTATTGTAGCGTTTGTTTCATGGGAAAGTTGCAAACAAACTTTGTAATATAATTAATAATTAATCATTAGTATTTTTATTAATAATGTTTGATATAATGTCGTTGCATTTTTTGTTCATATTAAAATATCTTCTGTGTCAAGTATTGTACAAAAAATCTCTTATAATCTACGAAGGTAAGAGCAATCAAAGATTTAGTGCGATATTGAGCAAAAATCTGGTGGTCCTTATGACAAAATCAGTCATTTCTTTATCATTAAGTTGACTTGGATGAATATCATATGAGTAATCTAAAAGATATACATTCAACTGGATCTTACGGCATTTTTGAAGTCCCATACACTACTATTTAAATGTTAAATTTTCAGATCTTGTCGGAGGCTTCTCATTTCATCCTTAATCTATGTAATAATTCTCCTTGCAATATTAATATTGCTTTTAAATTGATATACTAATCTATCTATCTAGGAGAAATTAATTTACAGCAATAAATACACCGTTTTATTAATAATTCTTATTTTCTTATTGTTATCCTCAATTTGATTTTTTCTACATATTTTGTAATAAACTATTCAAAAATCAAAGATAAAATATTTTTTTATCTGCAATAAATGATTAAGTTTATGCAAAAGGACTGATTATTGACAAAGAATAATATTGCCAATAATCAATCCTTTCAAGAATAAGAAATTTAGATATTTAAACTTCACATCATACGGACTCGTGTAGTAGTACTACATGGATCGTGAAGTCATCTAACATTTTCAACATAGATATACTAGGTAGCAAAATTTGAATATTAATCCAAGTATATAAAAAGGCTTGAAAGAATGAAAACTTCTTAAAAGCACATGCTATCCGTAGCAATCATACTATAGGTACGAGATATACTGTACGAGAATTCTGCTTTTTAACCCTTAACCCCCCATTGTATCACATTTGATACATACACTATTTTTTAATTTTTTTTTAATTTCTATATTAAGATACAAATGTTTTTACTATAAAAAGCGTTTTTAATATACATTACATAATAATGCTTGCGTTTGAAATTGTTTGAAGTTTTTTTTAAAGGTGTAAATTGCAAAAATTTCGCAAAAATGTCAAAAAATATTGACAATAATTTTCGATGAATTTGAAATACTGGTATGATAAATATTCAAGAAATATTGTTTGTGAGGTGATTATATCATCCCTTCTAGATGCAGGGGGTTAAGGGTTAAAGAACCCCTTAATAAGTATCAGATAACTGCATTGGGACGATTTAGCTCAACTCAAGTCAGTTCAACTCAATGCTACAGCATTGGTTTGAGCTGTATTGAGCTAAACCGACCTACTGCAGCTCTTTGAAAAACATTGAATCTCCTTCTTGATGTTGACAGCAAATGTACTATATTAATTTGAATTGTGGTAGCTTTTATGTACAGTTTTTATATACAATTACTATGTTTTAAGTATTAAGATTTATTTACACATTGATATATGTTTTTTTCACATTCAGCAAACGTGCTGTGTCATAAAATTACGTTCATTTTCACCTAAGCAAATAATTTCTATTGTAATTATCATTTTTTAAATCTCTGGAATCCTGTTTATGTCTAAACTGAAGATATACTTGGAAAATAAATAAAATTAGGTCTTAATGAAAATTTTACTTTGGACATTTTAAACATGAAGAATACAGTGTTTGTCACAAACTGGCTTAGAATAGACAACGACTCACTACACTGTTTAAAGAATAATTCCAGTTGTAATTTACAGATTTCTTTTAAACTATTACAGTTAGCATATTAATGTCTAAACCAAAAAATATGCATGAAGAAGAGATGCAATTGGGCTCAATTAAAAATTTCAGTCTGAAAATTTAAAATATTTTCAAATTGAAAGCTTGCAGACTAATATAAGAAATTTCTTTGAGCCCAATTCAAGTTCTTTGATCATGTATATAACTTTAATTTTTGCATTGATATACTTACTTTCATGATTTAAAAGCAATCTTACGAATTCAGCATGAACTATCAAATCAGTGTCTTTGAAGTAGGTCTCTGGTAATGACTGCATTTTCATTCTTGATTTGTTGCTTATTTGTAATTTGTAGTGCAATCGCTCTTCATTCTATATTAATAAGTAATATTGTTTATCACAATAACTGTTAGCACAAGGAAAATATTATTGATTAACACTTTGATATAAAATGTACCTAAACTAAGTCTATATAGATATACATTCAGTTTTTCCAAACATTGTACATGAAAATTTATTCATTGTTTTTTTTTACAGTTCACCAATTATGAATTAAAAAATCCCTTACAATAAATTATGAAGCAACAAAGAGAATGATAAAGATAGTGTCAATCAGATAAAGCCTCCGAATAGACGCCGACTATTTACTTAATTCACTCATGTAATAATTGATGCATATATTAATGAATATTATTCATAATATATATTGATACACATTGTAACGTTCCAATCTAAAACAAATGCAGGAAAGATATTAAAATTGTAATCTGTCTGATTTCTTTGTGTTAAAGTAACTTTAATTTGTAAAATACTATAAAAAAATGTCTTTGCAAATTAACTTTAATCATTTTATTTCTAAGAGTAAAACTTAATTCAGTCAGTTAATAATTTTGCTTTTGTTAAAATAATAAATATATAGAATTTTGAATAAATTTGACAACAGCTATCCAATATTTTCATCAACTGAGATAAAAATATTCTTCATGAAAACACAGTTATAGCCATGCATCAATATAACAGGAAAGGCAATTATTCAACAAATTATTGCATTTAGGCTCCTTCTGATTTTAAAATGCTTTTATTCAATAGTCTTCCATTGCAGCAATTATATTTCATAGCGCAGTTGTAGCTTCATTCTTTTGAAAAAATGCTCAGAACTTCCATAGCTTGTCGTGAGTGTTCTTCTTGCAATTCAATTCCTGAGCAGAACATTACTGCATCACACACCTGAGAGATGAATGATTTAATGTTTTTAGAGGAGTGAACGAAATCAAAACCTCTGTTGACTTCTTCTGAAACACTTTGATTATGTTCATTGTGAAACATGACAGGAGCTGAAATCAAGCTGAGTAGAGCAGAAGAGTCCTGGCCTATAAACGGTTCTAAATCAAGACAAACCTGTAATAAATTTAAATATATATTTTTTTATGTTTATAAATTAAAATCTGTTCAAGCAATCAAATGAGGCCGTGACTTACTTGCCAAGTAAGTGTCCTGTCATGTCCTGTCATTCGACAAACATCCTGGAAAGATTTACCCAGCAAAGATCCTGTGCTTTGAACGTTACATGATACTCACTTATTGATTGTATGATTAGTACGCTTTTCTGATGGATTTTAGGGCAATAGATTACGCTGGTTGTCAACTTTCTCAATGAATTCTGAGTCTGCCAAATCTCGCAAAGCGCTGGAAATAATTTGAACTACCTTCTTTCTATTTGGGGTTCAAATTACGCTAGTATCCTTGTCAGCTGAGTGCGTTCATATAGTCCTCTCCAATGCTCTACCACATATGTCACCCTGTGTATAATTGATAATAAATTATATTTCCTTTTATTCACTATAGCGTTTAAGTATGAAATCAAACAGCACTTAGCTCAAATATACCATACAAGAAAGCATTTCTTCTTGGACACTGATCCGCCACACATTTTTTTGTGCGACTATGGCTGCGATATCAACCACATACCAAACTTCAAGATACTTCCAGTTAACTGTGAATGGTGTTTTTTTAAATTATGATACAAGTTAAAAATTCAACGTAGTGTTTTACTATTACAGTGTGGTAATTTCTGATTTCTCAGTGGAGATTGGAGTCATGACAGTAGCTCCTCTCTCCGATATGAACAACTCTAGGATCCGCCACACTGACAGTTGTAAACAAACCGCCATTTTTCATCAATTAGAAGCGGACTCTGTTTTATCGACAAAACTACTGATAACTCGGAACCCGATATCAAGATTTGATTTAGCCGCGCAAATTAATTAAAATTTTGACCAAGCAACAGCACAGTTTTATTTAGCTGCAGCAGACTGCAGCAGATCGTTTCAATATATTTATGAATTCTCTCTATATTTTGGAATATGCTTCATATATTTCTGACATATTATCAAAATAACTTTTGAATATATTATCCGCGTATATTATTTCTCTCAAATTTTTAGCAAAAATTAAATTACATAGTTTGCAAATATTTATTGTATTAAAATATTCTTATTTGAATATCATTATGGCTAGTTTCTTACTTTTGGAAATATGGACATTGATTTCAGACCATTGATTTCAGAGAAATTCAGTAGCCTTTCAAGTGACATTTTGACCTGTGCATATATTAACCAATTTTTTTGCATAGGTCTTCTCAAGTAGCATAATTATACTCAACTTCACTATCTGAGTACAATCTGTGAAATACAAGTACAATTATGGCTTGAAATTATTTCTGAGTCGGTGTCGTTTTGAACCCAGAATCTTAAGCAAACTATATTCGACACTCTGAAGTTGCACTTGATTGATTAGTTACCATTGTAATCTGTTTATGACAGTATGCAGAGATGGTTATAATGATCCTTGAAAATAAAGCTTGAACCAAAATTTTAGAACATTTGAAAAATAAAAAATTTTGAATAAAAAGAAAATTGTGCATTTTTGATAATTGTTGTGTTACTTAAAAATAATGAAAACAGTCATTCAATGAGTTGATAGACTTGCTGCAATAAAAGTTAGTGGAATCAACAGCAAGTACAGAGTGTCGCATACAGTTTGCTTCAGATTCTGGGTTCGAAGCGACACCGACTCAGAAGATATTTCAAGCGATAACTGTACTTGTAATTGACAGATTGCTCTCAGATTCTAAGGTTGAGTATAATTAAGCTACTTAAGAAGATCTATACAAAAAAATTTGTTAAAATATGGACATTTCAAAATGTCAGTCTGGAGACCATTGAATTCAGAGAAATTCAGTAGCCTTTAAAGTGACATTTTGACCTGTGCATATTTTGGCAAATTTTTTTGCATAGATCTTCTCAAGTAGCATAATTATACTAAACTTCACAATCTGAGTACAATCTGTGAAATACAAGTACAATTATGGCTAGAAATAACTTCTGAGTTGATGTCGCTTCGAACCCAGAAACTATAGCAAACTGTATTCGACACTCTGTAGTTGCACTTGATTGATTAGTTACAATTGCAATCTGTTTATGACAGTATGCAGAGATGGTTACTGTCAATAATAATCCTTGAAAAAAATAAGCATAAACAAAAATTTTAAGATATTTTGAAAATCAAAAATTTTTAATAAAAAGAAAGATATGTATTTTTGTTAATTTTTGTGTTTCTTAAAAATAATGAAAACTGTAATTCAATGAGTTGACAGACCTACTGCAATAAACATTAGAGAAATCAACAGCAACTGCAGAGTGTCGAATACAGTTTGCTTCAGATTCTGGGTTCGAAGCGACACCGACTCAGAAGATATTCCAAGCCATAACTGTACTTGTAATTGACAGATTGCTCTCAGATTCTGAGGTTGAGTATAATTAAGCTACTTAAGAAGATCTATACAAAAAAATTGGTTGAAATAAGGACATTTCAAAATGTCAGTCTGGAGACCATTGATTCCAGAGAAATTCAGTAGCCTTTAAAGTGATATTTTGACCTGTGCATATATTAACCAATATTTTTGCATAGATCTTCTCAAGTAGCATAATTATACTCAACTTCACTATCTGAGTACAATCTGTGAAATACAAGTATAATTATGGCTTGAAATAATTTCTGAG
>JABFPD010000293.1:0-12729 GCA_022817545.1 Cremastobaeus sp. ZL-2020 | reverse complement strand
CAGAAATAAGAAAATAGAATCTAATCAAATTGCCCAGCTATTTAGTACATATTCAACACTAAAAAGCATAAAAATACACAATTTTAAAAATTGTCCAATTTATTATATTTACATACTGTTTGATAAATTAATCCAAACATATTTATCAAATTATTTATCAGTCTAATTCAAAACTACTATATCAAAACAAAAAATTACGAATATGATTTAAAACTTTCTATTATAAAAATTATTTAATAAAAGATTAGATGATCATTGATCAAAATGATTATAATAATTACATTTTTATAAATGCTTACTGAAAAGTTAGCAACAATTTCTCGGCAAAAATAAAATAATGAACTTTGTGTTCGTTATTTTTCAAGACATAACGATAAATCCTTCAAAAAGATCTTGAAATATACTTAATGTCTTTAGTTACAAAATTGTGTACACGATTATCAAGTCTTGTGATCATATAAATGGTATGACAGAGTGTATTTTATACATTCATATTTCTTTCTTTTTTATGTTATTAATTTTATGTTAATTATCTATTACATTAACGAAAATCAATAAAATCTCAATTATTACATTTTTATCGTACTTTTTAAATATTTTTAGGTATTTTATATATCTTGAACAGATGTGGGCAAATTAATCATTAAATTATCATAACTTTTCAGTATTTTTCATTCAAAAATGTTGAAGTATGAAATAACTTTGTGTTCTACTTGTCAACTAATAAATGCATATTATTTTAAATGGTATACACAATTTTCTTAGAACTGCTTGCTTGCTTGCATAACAAGCAAATGAAAAAAATGGTAGGAAATGTTATTCATTCACTAGATGATCAATAAACGATTATAAATGAAAAAAATGTTCTGTATGTTAATTTCGTTCAATATTCGATATTATCATTTGGTTCTTTAACTTCAAAAATATATAAATAAAAATAATTTTTACTTGATAATGTCAAGTAATTGAATAATTAATGTACCCAACTCTGATCTTGAACATATAGATTGATCAAGCGAATATTTCCCAGCGGGTAAATCATTGATAATATACATAATTTTTGCGGCGTTTTTTTCTTACCTTTCAACGTTATCTTTAAAATAGAAAAAAAAAGAAATGCCAAAAATACATAGCAAGCGTACAATTACATACCATTTTCTGATAAGACTAAGACTAAAAAAATGATTCAGCAAACGAAAATATATCTTTCTAATCCGCTCAAACAAATATAGATATTTTGCATTAAAATTATTTCTGAAATAATATATATTTTACCAAAGTAAAATTGTATTTCCTGTTCGATACTATTAACTTTAATTTCCAAATATGGCGTGAGAAGATATTTTTACTGAAAATGCAATGTATAAAAACCGCAAGGTAAAACTGAAATTCATCAGATTAGTTCTCAGTTGGACTAAAGCAACATGTCGAAAGGTTTGCTGATTCTGTTGATTGCCACCTGCCTTGCTGTAAGTAAACGCAATAATTACCCTATGATTTAATCATATCTCTGCACTTTAAATTTCATTGCAAAAGCACATTCAGCATTATATTACATACCTTATGTTTACCAGTTCAAGTAAATGAACGAGGAATGTATTTTCAATTTCATCTCGGGTAATGCACACAATATATTGCATATGCTTGACGATTGAGTGAATTCCACTTTTTCCATTACGAATTTTTAAAATGCCATTTGCCCGTTTAATGAAAAATTTCATATGTAATATTTATGCAGCAAAATTATGAAAATAGTCATTTATGAAAGTCCGGTTTATAAAATGAAACAATTTTCTTGATTGAGAGATGAAATTATTCGGAAGTATACTAAGAAAATTCTATATCTTATCCAATTACTGTTGTACACTACATCAAATCACAGTATGAACTATCAAATTTGAAGAATCCTTTCCTAAATAATAAAATTATCATATTTGACTAAAATTTACGTTCTTTAACTAAACTTATCATACTTATATTTTCGAAATCTAGGGTACGCAAATACATGGCGAAAATACACCGGACGAGGATGCTATGATTAAAAAATATGCTCCTTACTTGATGCTTTGTGAGGAATTCTCAGCTATCCACAAATATGGCGAAAAACTTTTGAACAAATGGGATACAAGAATAAAGGGAGGTGCTGAATGGGTAAGTAATCACATTCATTTCTAAGTATTTCAGTTTTAAAGATGTTATACTCCATTTTATTTAACCATCGTACTTAATATCTACAGTTCAAAAACAAACTGAAGAATGATAACTGTGGCGAGTACAATATTGAAGCTACATTCCAATATGCTTTCCATTCAGCCAAACAGTGTCTTGAACAAAAATTCCCAAAAGCTTTGGTATACGTCGCAGAAAAGATTTTTAAAACTGGAGCTACAATAACTACAGAAAAAGTGCACGAGCATTATAAAAAGATTTCCACTGTTTGCGGAAACTATGAAAAGCACCGCGGAGAATTGGAAAAAGATTGCGACAGTCCAGTAAGTAAAAACAAAATGTTTATATTTATGTTATGAATTTGAAATTGTTCATTCAATACTATTTTCACAAATTTGCATTTGACGACAAATGTAAACAATACTGTTTGTTTCAGAAATACGCAGACATTATGAAGAACATCGGTAACAGAATTTTGGGAAATGCTGAATCAGATATTGAAGCAACTATCAAAAATCACGCTGTTGATATCCTGTCCAAAGATATTTTGAAATGTGATTATGCATCGGTAAAGGACGTTTATACTAATGCCAACAAAGCTAAAAATCTGCTTGACATGATTCCCTGTTTGGAAACAGAATTGGCTAACACGCACCACGTGAAACACGCAATTAAAAAGTTGAAGAAGTACGCTAAAGAACTGCGCGATTTGGTGGATAACCAACTAACAACTGGCGAAATTAACATATTCACCCAGAAGATTATTTTTATGTTCAGAAAATTACGCGAAAGAACACAATCATTCATAAACATGTGCTCCGTAAAATCGGCAACCACTGTCTCTGGCACTAACTAGGGATCTTCAGAATAACTAATCAATAACTCAGTAACCTTTCAAGTCATATAACACAATTTTTAAAATATTTACCAAAATAATGTATCATTTTCGGCTACTGACTTTTTTTTGTATTACTAATTTTATCAATAAAATTATGCTTTTCAATAAATATCTAAACTATTTATGAGCAAACTCCTTTCACTTAATTATCAAATGAGTTAATTATCTCCAATTTGCATCTCAAAAACTGAAATTTATTACACAGTTGTTACTTATCATTTAACTCTATAACACTAATCCCGAGACTAATTAACTAGTAAGGATAAATCAAGCATTATGTTTTAGAAGGGAAACATTCTAGTGAGGATTGAATCTTAGTATTAGGATAAAAATATTGTCCCTTGATTATAAAACATAACAATTTTCTTTTAAAAACATTTATTTGCTTTGAAAAAATCTGACATTTATATAGCGCATACTAAGTTTTTCATTATATTTTTTATCCAATCTCTCAAATATGGAATTTCAGGATTAAATTTATGAATAAAAATACATGCATAATTTTTCATAGAACATATTATTAACCAACATGATACAATTTACAACCTTATTTCATTATGAGCGTTGTACATGAGAGATGTTAGTTCACGCTAATATCTGTGCGGATCATGTATAGGTAGTAGTATTTGTTTAATATTCAAATTTTCCTTATTGGATTAGTATTTGATTTTTCGCTGTAGAAATTTTTCCTTAAAAAATTTACTTTTATTTTAAAACCAACACATTAATTGCAATTTAGAAAAGTTTATCATATTAATAAAGAGTTTTTGGAATACAAAAATATGGTTGGCTATTTATTGGGCGCTTATGTACAGTCTGACTAGCAGTGATTGACTAGGGCGACCAAATGTATTCATTTTCTTAAACATGTCGTTTTATAAAAATTTTAAAAACTTTTCTTATATTATATCATATCATATCATATCATATCATATCATATCATATCATATCATATCATGTTATGTTATGTTATGTTATGTTATGTTATGTTATGTTATGTTATGTTATAAGAATATTAAATTTAAAGAAATTTTGGATGAGCAAAAAATCCTACTTTGATAATTTGCAATTAACACAGCATTGTTAGATTATACTATGAATAACTAACAAGTGCACATGGTTACTATGAACTGTGAAAAATTCTAAGGTCATAACAATAGTCTAAATGTGAATCTAATTCGAGTGCTAACATCTCCTGTTCCGATAATCTCGAAATTAATATCTAATTTTTCTATTACGATAAATCTGGTCACCCCAAAACTGATTTCATTCGCTTAAAAAAATAAGTAACATTTTATTGCTACGCACGAAAAAATGTAATTTGAGAAACAGTTATATCATAAGCAGGTAAATTTATCTTTAAATTAAGTTTTTTTTGTCAATTCCTAGAATTTCTTTTCGTGAGATATTAACATTTTTGTAATGATCTATTTTAGTATGTATTTTGTTTCATAGACATTTTAAGATTGAACAGAAACAATTTCTCAACTTACTTTTTTTCATACGACCAATGACATGACTTATTTACAATTCGTTAGAATTATGACAATATAATAGACCAAATTATCATACAAAATATTACAAAATATTTACAATTTGAAGAAATTATATTGCTATTCATTTGGTTTTTATTTTAATTAAAAAAGAACTTTTAGACAATCACGAAAATTCGCAATATTGTACAAAGACTAATCACTAACCTTAACAATTATTACTTAGCCTAAGAAAATTCAAATTGTTATTATTCAATTGGAAAAAATCGCTGATATCAAACATTTGAATAATTAACATAATTATGATACGTGAAGGTAACTGTGCCGTCAAAATTCTGATGATAAACGAACAAAATTGAGATCAATAGATTACATTTTTTCACTTACGGAGAAGAAATATTGATGTCAAAGATACCTCCAGTTTTACAATAATTTTTTTTCGTCTTTGTAATTTATTATCACGTTAATATCAATAGAATAATCAATATTACATTGCGTGTAATATATATTTTGTAATTCCTGTTTCACTTGGTTCAAAATATAATTATATGTATATTTGGTTTAAAATGTCGAAATAACCAACGATGATATTTTGTTCTAATTTTTCAATTATGAATAAGGTTGGATGTACAGCAGATATTCTCATACACGAAGTCTACGAATGAGAATACCTTTCTTATGAAATAAAAATGAAATCGATGGCCATACTTAACATTACGTCGTATATTTGTAAACGGCAAAGAATTGCAGTTCCTTTTTGTTATACTTTGACGTAAGTGCATACCATCTGGTTAAACTTTTTATCACGAAACAGCTAAATGCTGTCTTATTTTAGTTCATAAATGTACAAAAAGTGCAAAAACTATTGTTCGTTAATCTCCGTCACATTTTCGTTTTTATCATCTTGCATTTGTAAATAACTCATTTACAAAATTTCTAAAATACAATATTTATTGAAATTGCTTCTTTATTCATTAAAGTGCATCTGAAATTCATTTATTTCAGATGCAAAGATAGAACTTCAGGTCAGAATAGGCAAATATTTTCTGACAATTTCACAAACAAAAATAAACGCTTTTTATCATTACAAAAATAGATACATATTTTTATACAAGAAATTTTTTACAAACATCATTGTCAACGCATTAGAAATCTTTTCGAGGCAAATTATTAAAACCATTAACTTGAATCTCTATATGTTGATGCGCAATTATAGAGAATGTAAAAACTTCTTGGAATCTCGAGGGTTCTTCGAAACAAAAAGCAATTCCAACAAGAATGACGTTACTAATCCATTTAAAATTCATTTAGACATAAGCCATGTATAATAGAAGTACAATATGATAACCTTAAACGTAACATTGCTTGGAAGCAGTAGTAATAGCAAAAAACTTGTTACTTTTCCGCACACCAACATACAAATGCGTAACAACTAAGTCAATGATCACGTTTCTATCTTCTTTTAAATTTAAGTTCCCTCAAAGAACATTTATTGCACAGACTTACAAGTCTGACGGCGTATCAACCAATCGCAAGAGATTTCTAAATGTCGGCTTTAAAACATATCAAAGTATCATTATATCCGTTACTTGGTTTATTCATTACATTTTTTCCTGTTGCGTAAAAGTTTTAATATCAAATGAGAACGTAGTATACACACTAAGTAGAACAATATTAAGATTTATTTATGTAAATTATTTATATTCAATAGTAATTAAAGTCTGATGCGCGTATACTAAATATTTTTTATATAAGAATACGAAATCGATTTTTGTCCCCTTATAATGAAGATGATGACGCACTAGGGCAAAAATGTATATTTCAAATATGTAGTAATATAAATAATTTTTATTGGTTCACATTCTTAAAATTATTGATATTGTATATTAATTTTCCAAAAGAAGGATAGAAACATAGCCGTTGACACGATGTTGATAAATGCATTAATTTGTAGTTAGTTTACACAGTGAGCAGTACATATTTTCGAAAACATTCTTGTTAAACAAGAACGACCAACTCTTAAATTTTATCTATGATTGTCTAACAATTTCTTTCCCAACAAGAACGTGATACTTATGAGATAAAGAAGTTACTCGTACTCAGAGTACTCATAAAAACTTTCCGATCAAGACTTATTGAACCAAGGTTAATCCCTGAGATGTCCTGACCTAGGCAACCACGTTTAAGTTAAAACTCCCCCGTTAAAAGTAGCCTATATTCAAAACCTAGCTTGATCAGAGCTCTTATAAATAATTGTTCTTAAGAGTATTTTGCTTGCATACTTAAACTTACTAAACTACAAAGAATTTGTAACAACTTAAAATTGAAGATTAAATACATTTCAAAAATTCTATAGTCAATGCTGAAAATGTAAAATGAACAAGGATAACACTAAAAGGTGAATGAGTTAAAGTTTGAACCCTTTCTTAGCCAAAGTAAAAAACTTTCAACGACTAACTTAAGTGTGACTGACTAAGTCGAGTACCAAGTTTGGTTCAATGAAGTTTAATCGGCTAGCCTTAACAGATCCTCTACAAGAAATAGTAACATTTGATTTTAAAAAGTTTGTTCCAACAAAATGATCAATAATATTCAACGATTTTTACATATATGACTCAATTCAAGTCAGCTCGTTAGAATCATGAAAAAAGTATTTTTCAATTTCTGTAAAGACTGTATCATATTGCTAATGCGATTTTCTAAGTTGTATTTCGTGTATTAAATAGGTAATATTTATTTTAAAACTCGAATATTACCAAATATAACCTCAATTTTCACCATGTAGAAAAAGTATTAAAAATATAAACATATCTGTTCAATAAAATGAAATATTGCTTGTCAAAATAATCAAGAAAAAAGAACCCTTTATTGACATTCCTTGTCATCGAACCGCGCAGAATCCCCATCAAACTTTTATGGAACTATCAATTTTATGTGCAGATAATCTTGATCTTAATTGGATGGAAAAAATGGAGGCAAAGAGAAACAGATAATTACTATTTGGAACACGATTTTTTAATCGGAAATCTTATTCGAATTAAATGCAAATGATCCTGGTGACTGATGCGCGTCTGCAAGGTGCAAAGCGCTGACGACACAGTTCAAAATTCACGGAATCATATAAGTGACAACCGAAAAAGGGTAAATATTAAATCAATACCAAATTTTTCTTCATCAAAAATCAAAGAGCGTAAAATATTTGCAGCTTTGAAGTTTACAAATAAGTGTACACACTGAACTCTATAAAAGCGTGCTTTCTATACATTTTTTTCTTAAAAATGTTATTCTTGTCAGAAGAATTTTATCTTTTTGTCAGAATCCCTCTTGTGAGAAAATTATTCAGTTAATTACAAAAAGATTTTATTTGGTGCAAAACGTTGATATTATTTTTACAAAAATATTTTATTCTTGCCTAAAACATAATTTTCTTGTCAGAATCTGATTCAGATTGTAACAATCGGATTGTCCGATTAGCTACTTTGCACATGCGCATTTTCGGCGGATTGTAACAGCCAACGTAGCTGAAACATTTGAATGCGACGCGGCAGTTCTTTGCACACGGAAAAAATTTTGGTACGCCAAATGCACCAAACAGTTCGAAAATTTCTTCACTTTCATTTCATATAACCCCTGGATAAAGTCTCCCGTGTTTAAAAGTACGTTGCATTACGGAAACGAACAAAGGATTTTTCGATTTTATCCGCAAATTTACGGAATAATTCCGGAAAATTCTTTGTTCTTTTCCGTAATGCAACGTACTTTTAAACACGGGCTCATAACTGAGACTTATCCAGGCACATTTCATAATAGAATTTCATATCATGAAATTTTTTGTTTTGTATCATATGTAAATTCAAGACAATTAGTTTTATTTCATAATCGTTTTACACTTTTGATGCAGAATTAGAGAATTCATGATATAAATTTCGATTATGAAATTTCTCATTTTGTTACACAGATTTTTTTGTATCAAAGCGAAGAAATTCTTAATCGGAATTTATATCATGAATTCTCTAATTCAGAATCGAAAGTGTAAAACGATTATGAAATAAAACAAATTCTCATGAATTTACATGATACGAAACAAAAAATTTCATGTTATCAAATTCTATTATGAAATGTGCAAATCAGTTATGAGACTTTAACCAGGGAACAACAGGGAGCCAAAAGAAGATAGAAATACAACAAAACACAATCAACGTATAACGTTGTCTTTTAGTCACGTGACGCCAATACTAGGTTAAAATCTCACCTACAGGCGATTCGAGGCGTTGTACAGATAATCAGTTAAACTGAGCTCACTTATCAAAACGAGAATTTTGTCCAGTTATTTTTTCTGAAAATAAAAGTAAAGAATGAGAAAAATAGATATTTTTCGAGTGAATTTGGACTTTACGTTTCTGAAAAAAATCCTAACGAGAAAATAATTACTGCGTCAAGAATCGAGTCGTATTTATATGAAACGTCGTTCACATTAAAAGTTTTACAAATAAACAAAGAGTATATTCCTAACCGTATTATAGTGAATTGTTTTTTCACGTTATGCAAACGATAATAAAAAATAATAATGGACTTCTATCTGAATAACCTACAGGCAATCAGAAGACATGAATGATTCTCTTTTTACTTGTAGGTATCAATAATTATTTAACATTTCTCTTCCTTCATTCGCACGACGCATTTGCATTATGCAATGTAAATATGCATAGAGCATAATATAAGTCAACACATTTCATGATTAAACCATTATCCTTTAATATTATATTGTCTCATTACAATTTCGCTCAGACATATGGAGTCATAATTATATATTGCATAATATATTCTTTTTCTCAATTTGAACTTTAGGTCAAATTCCCAAGGGGTGAAAAAGGTGAAAAATTGTATCCGAAGGTCTGATTCTCCAACATTTTGTTTGTTTTTATGTTCACTCAGTAAGGGTTAAGCTAGAAGTGGAATTTTTAAATTTTGTTATAAACTTATTTTACAGTGATATCCATAATTTTATATTTTACTTTTTAGGTGTACCATCGTTAAAAAAGAACTAGTTGAATTAATTAGCACAAAGTACGATTTCGATTAGTCTCCAAATAGTTATAAAGTTTGATTTCAGGACAGTATTAATATTGATGTCCGGAGTTTTCTGCACTCGCCATTTTCGCAGTGTCGAGGACAATCAATTGATGAAAATAATATATGAATTAAATCAATTACATACGTTTTTTTATATTTTTTTTATTAAATATTTATTTATATTTTATATTTATAATTTATAAATTATATGACTAGGGCATTTTTTATGTATTATTTTTATACGATATAGATTAATTATTTAAAGTATATTCTAACTGTCAGGGCTGTAATTTTATGAATTGGATGTAATTTAGGAAATGTGATAATTTTTCCGTCAGTGATGTAATGCATCCGGTCAAAAAATTGAAATTCGCGATAACAGTAATTAACTTTCTACACTAATTCCATTATTCATCTGTTTCCGCCCAAGTCCATCAACATTTGAACCAGTTTTTTAGACTCAACGGAGTACAGCGTTCACACTAAAGAATCGTTAGATGAAGGCAAAGATTTTCGAAACTCAAATACGAATCTCTTTTCAGTGCCTATTCATAAATCCAGGTGATCGAGCCATTCGATCATTGCGGCTACAAGTTCCCTCTATCTCTATCTGAACTCGAGCAAATCAACGTTATTCTTTAACTTAACTGCTTCATTACTAAAATGGCGTTTCTTCCATCACCCATCTACAGTGATAAATTTCTTCTAATAATTAATTTTACTTATATATAGTGTAACGTTGCAGGCGTTTTGAACTAACCGCCCAACGGCCGATTCATGCAAACGCTAACGTACGGCCCCGCAGGTGCGCCGGCGCGCCAGCGCGGCCGAAAAGCAGAAGAGAGTTGCCGAGTTACAGAGTTGCGCCGTGACCGTGTCGCCGAAAACACGTGTCAGCGAGAAGCAAGTGACGAGATCTAGGCGAGTGAATTCGGCGAGAGAGCGCGAACGCGGACGCGACGCGTAAAACGACGTGGGCAAAATCGCCGTTTGGCGGCGATTAATCCCTAGGTGGCCATAAGGCCGCCTCCGACCAACCGTCGGAAATCCGCGGAGTGATAGCTGGGACGAGGAAAGATTGTCGGACGGCGTGCAACGACCGGCAGCCGGCCGAACGGACGGCCGACACCAAGTCGGCCGAACGTACGGCACGGACAAGGTGGCCGAGGGAACGGCCGACTCCAGGTCGGCCGTAACCAGAAGACGGCCTGGCGCCCGAACGATGGATAGGACGCGCGCGTAAGCGGTAAACTTTCGGCCGATCCTCGACGGCGAAACTTGCCGCGTTACAATAGATAAATAAACCTGAGGCCAGCCGGAAAAAACGTGTAACTCCATTTTGGTGAACATTGAGTTATGCATGATTATCATAAACTTTTTTATGTCACCGGTGCACCTAAAACACAGTTTTGCTTCCTCGAAAACGGGAGTAAATAGTATATTACGTTACTAGGACGCTATTGAAAATTGTGCCGCTCCCGTCAGGGAGCGGCAAAGTTTTCCTCCCAGAAACTGACCGGCAAAGCTTTTACCGACCGAGTCCGAGATACGTAATAGTATATTACGTTACTAGGACGCTTGCGTCCGAGTGGCGTACACTCGTATGCGTAAAGCATATTTACTTTAATTTTCAATTCATTTTTTTACCGTGTATCACATGTGATACCATCGCCATTTTATAATTTTTTTTTAATTCCATAAATTATATGTGTAACAAGATCATATTAATTTTCAACTGTTATTTAAATAGTTACTGATTTGTATGAGTTTCCACATGTATTTGATCTTTTCAGCTTTTTATTCTCTAATTGCAATAGATGAAAGAATTTTAATCACTAAAACTTAATCGAAGTTTTAGTGGTTAAAAGCCATAAAATTTAGAAAAAATGTCTTGATGAAATGTTTTTATGTTATAATAGAGAAGAAATTCATATGTTGAAATGACAAATGATATAGAAACATGATTTACTTTCCAGGTACACTGTAAAAACTCGACTTCAAAAGTGTTCTCAGGAGAACTTTTAGAACATTATATATCATTGATTGAAATGTTCTGTAAGGAATGGTAAACAAAAATAGCACGTTTTAAGCGTTCTCTAAGGAACGCTTTTCAAACCGAGTTTTTACAGTGTATTACTATTCTAAAGGTCATATGTCTATTTATTAAAGAGCAGATGCTACTCCAACAGCTATTTTTAGATTCCCTAATAGTTGTCATGTTATTTTTGTTATTTCAAATTTAATCCAAGTTGAAATAACATTATTTTTATTTAACAAATTTCCTGAAAACAGGTCTTTTTAACCATATATAAAGTTTTTAATTTTCAATTCATAATAATTTGATTAATTGTTATTGGTCAGCTATTGATATTTTTTTGTTTTCGACAAATTCGTTTATATCCTTGCCACTTTTAATATTTTTTGTGTTTAATTTTATTTTAAACTTTATCATTTAATAGCAAATCATGCATGCTGAAAAAAAGTTCTCATTTTTAATTGTTAAAATTCAAAAATGTTTGTAGACTATTAGGAAAAATACATAAGTGTAAAAAAGGTAATTGTGTAAGTTGATATTAGATGTTTCCAATTTTCTTTCCGTTTTTTATTGTCTACATCGCTACAGTTATTACTTTTAGAAAATATATGATTTAAATTAAATTTTTAACCTGAATAGTAACATTTTTTTTTACTAAAAACGGTTACTGAAATAAATTTATTTTATTGTGATTCTATCGCCAGTTATCAAATCGAGTTATATTGTGAATTATCAAATCAAAACAGTTTCTCAGCCATTGATTCTTGCTAACGTTTTTTTTCAAATATTACCTTTCTCGAGAATATTTACGATTGCTATAACATCGCAATTTGAGGAAATTGGCTTTTGTTTTCAAAAGATTGCCACAATGTATATAAATTTCATTCTGTAATAATGGTAATACATAAAACCTTTTGTTAAATTTGACCATAATAATGAACACATGTAAATTTTACAAATATTTAATAAAATCATGCATATATATTAATGAATTTTGATAAAATAAAGTGGTTTTATATATTGTTAACCTAAACATTGCAAAAAATATGCAATGGATTAAA
>JABFPD010000292.1:0-12731 GCA_022817545.1 Cremastobaeus sp. ZL-2020 | reverse complement strand
CGTTTTAAAATAAAACACTTGTCGATGTTTTCAATATTATTTCTTATGGAGAAAATTTAAAACACTGAAAAGTGTTTTATAAGATACTACAAAAATGTTTTGTTTTAAAACGTTTGTTTTTGTAGTGAGGGCATATACGTCTCAGAATGTATCCTTATGTGATCATGTAAGATTTGAATAAGTTACAGAAAGATATTTGTTATTAATGAAAATCTTAAAAATTACATTTGATAAAATATAAATGTTCCGTCGAAGGAACAGACTTTAATTGTTTAGTTTTTTGAAGCATTCATATTTTAGTTTACGACTAGTATCCGTTTCATTTTTGAGGAAATGCTTTTAAGAGTTTATAGTTTTCATATGTCTAAACATTTTTTTTCCTATCTTTAATTTAACTTATAGAGACTCGCCAAAGAGTTAGCGCAATAGCGGATGCAATAATTATATATATATATATATATATTTCTATAGGATACGCGACGACTAGAATTTTAGTTTTCCATACACATGTTTTTATGACCGAGTCAAAACGCGACGTCATGTGAAGAAAACGGAAAGCTTTTCTGTTTTCTCGAATTTCACTTCTCAACCGTTTTTTAACGGATTTTATACCAGATGTGACTTTTCCAGCGAAAAATCATAAAATCGGGACTCGTTGGGTCCTCCTACAATTAAGAAATGGACAAATGAGATTCGTACTTTAAAAATAAGACACACCAAACATACAGTGAGGATGTTTAGACACCCCCAAAAAACAACTTACTTCGACACAACGTCTTCCGTAAAACGACAGTTCAATTTCTTATTCGAACAAGAAAAGTTCTCTTCCGAGTTCGGTTCGGTATCAGTGCTCTGTCGAGTTCGGTTCGGTACTCGAGTGTTTGTGTGCGGAACTTAGTTTCGAGACGCACATATCGTTCGCGATCATTATTCATCTCAACATACACTTCATAACATTCATACACTCATTATCACTCGGTTCAACAGAACCAAAACCGTCGACCGTGTCGACGACATCGGGCCAAGTCCCATTCAAATTCAGATCTTCGGATCACCATTGGGCCAAGTCCCATTTACATTCAGGCCTTCGGGTCAAGTTCCTCGGAACTATCATTGGGCCAAGTCCCATTCATAAGCCTTTGGCTTAGGTTCGCCAGAACCAAGGCGATCGACATCAAGTCGACGTCTGGGCCAAGTCCCATCATACGCGAACCTTCGGGTTCGACTACACACAGAAACGCGAATCTCATTTTTCCATGTGATCAATAATTCACATTCGTTTATGTCCTTATTGCCTGTAATTTACCATCTCTTGTTAGATTGTAACAACAACACATTTTCTCAAGTGGTTTTTATGCTTCAGTGCTTTTCCACTTAATGAGCCAATAAATGAATATTGTTGGCTCAAAACCGAGTTCAATTAATTGCATTACCCTTTCCCTGATATTTAATACGATTCGACATTGAATCAATACATATACAGAACAGCCTCTCACTTTTCATTATCAATATATGTTCATTAAGATCACACGTGAATGAAAAGAATTAAAAAACATAGGTCATCATTGAAAATACTTCCTATTTTTCTCAGAAGCGTTTGATTATTAATTATTGTCATATGTAGTTTTATTCAATTATTATCTTATATAAAAAATATACACTTGTACGAAAAATCAACCTTGATAATAAATCAATCAATACTTTTTATATGTTATTCACATTTTTCAAATGATTCGAATTGTGACGTCATATGCAAATATTATTTGTATATGTTTTTTCTAATATTACCTCATACAAAAAGCAATACCCATACGTCCTTATTTACCAAAATCAACCTTGATAATTAATCAATCAAAGATTTTTTATGTTTTTATGTTTTTTATGTTTTTTATGTTTTTTTATGTTTTTTATGAGATTGAAGAAAATGGATGCTGACCCAATTGATAAAGAAATGGAAAATATGAACCGTTATACCACGAAGTAGATAAACGATTTAAACACTGATAAAATTTAGTTATTAGTTATAGCCAGTTCTTGATGATTAAACATATATATTTTTTTAATTAAATGTATGTGAAATAATAAAAGATTGTTTAAACAAAATGTAATCACATTTTCATTTGCTATGTCAAACCTGAGATTCATTGTTTGTTTCAGAAATTTAAAATAAAAATTATGTATATTATTTTACCTCTTTTACTACGCATGGTTTTACATACGATTCAAAATATTGTTGGTATTATTAATAAACAAGCTATAATCTTAATTTTGTAGAGATGCATTGGCGAGTAAAATATTTTACATATGTTATCTTATCTTATTTTATATTATATCTTATCTTATATTATCTTATTCTTATCAAGTTTTATAAAAATTGAAAAAAGAAGCATTATATATACGATCGTACGTACGATTGTATGTACGATCATATGTACGATCGCATGTGCGATCGTATGTACGATCGTACATACTTTCGTACTACAAAATTCGAATGTACTATCATATATACGATCGTACATACGACCATACATACGATCGTTCATACGACCGCATATACCTTATTTTCACTAGGGATGCCTACATGTGACTATGATAATGTTAACAATGAATATTCATTTCTATTGCCGGAGCATCCTCCACAATTTAACACTATTTTGGACCAATCACCAGACCATTACACACACCAACATTTAAATGTTACTTACAATAAAAGTAGTAAAGATGGGAACATCGACGTGGCTGCGTCAAACTCGCCTAATACGACCAATCAGGAAGAAATGGCTGGAAATGGACAGTCCTCGCCTCTACCACTAGGACATTATGATCCTCCGGCGTAAGAGAGTATTTTGGAACACTCGTCATGTCATCACGGAAACCAATGTTTCTGTAATAACGTTGGATCTGACAAAAGCTGCAATGACGAAAACACTCATCAAACTGTGTTAAACTCGCTTGATAAGACTTACGAACCATCACAGGATATTTCGATTCCAAAAACTCATTTGAACGAGCTTGCAGAACGTAAAAGATTTGAATTACTTAAAACTTATGGAAAAAATAAACTAGACTTGAATCTAAAGCCTTCAGATACAGCTAAGCCACCAAAATCAGCTTGTGAATTTTTCGGAAGAAGATATGTAAAGCTTTCAAGACATTTTTTTGACAAACATTACAACGAACCAGATATTCGAGCTATCATAAAACTACCAAAAAGAATACAGAGAAACAATGCTCTAAATGTTTTAAGAAATGCAGGCAATTTGAAACATAACAAAAATCTAAATGAGTCAGATGATGAATTTATAGTTTGGAGAAGACCTAGAGAGAACAGCAATTACACGCCAGATGACTATTACACATGCCCAAATTGTTTTGCAAATATATTAAGAAGGTATTCTGTGAAACACCAGTGTCCCGTCAGTAAAACTCTTGATAATGATAAGCGTGGAATTTTTATACAACGCGTACTTTTGGAAGGTCGCATTCATCACAAGGCATCGAAATTTTAAAAACAAAAGTTGTACCTAATATGGCAAACGATGACATCACCCTAGCAGCACTTCATGATGAAACAATTGTGTTCGTTGACAATTATTTTGCAGAAAAGTTTGTACCTCACCAGTATTATATTGTGCAACATAAAATGAGACAACTGGCAAAAATATTGTTACATATCAAAGGAATCGAACCAAAGATAACTGAACTGAGATACTTATTTAGATCGAAGCACTATAGACTTTCGGAATCCTACGTGAACATATTAGCTGGTTACGATGCAGTAAAAAAAAATTCACACATTCATCAACAGCGTCTGATATAGGAGGTTTCATTCAGATGACGATTGAAATATTGAAAGGTGAATGTGCACTGGCTGAAGATGATGCTCAAGGTAGTTTAGTGAGAGGATTTTCAGAAATTTTTGAGTTTCAATATTTTGTACGAGTGAACAAACTGGTGAACAAGATGCGGGAGTTCATCCTAACAATCCATACGTATTTGGTTTGCCAAGTAAAACAAATTTGCTCAAATGTGACAACGCAACAATATAAGAGAATTTTCAGAGAAATGTGGAACTGTAATTCCAAAAAATCTGCGAGGCACCAATTTTCGAAAACACATGGCAACAGAATGTAAAAAGATGGGATTTAATGATGACGAGCGACTGGAGGTTGCTAATTATTTAGGGCATGATGTTGGAACGCACGACAAGGTTTACAGACAGACGCTCGGGATGCAAGAAGTACTTCAAGTTGGTCCACTTTTGCAAACTTTAAAACATGAAAAACGGTCGATTGAAAACAATCGAGATATTAAAAGTGCTACTCCAAGTTCAAGTTCTTCACCATCTACATCAAGATTGCACCAAGAAACTCGGGAAACAAAAAACTCATTAGAAAGAAGTAATTTTTTGAATATATACCCATTTTTCACTTTATTGTCCAGTAACTTACATCTAAAAGCCAGCATGTAACTCCGACAGAGCCTTTTGCCACATTTGGAGCACTTAAGAGACTTGTTCTTGCTGTGGATGTATCTGAGAGAAGGAGAAAAACGAACATGAGTAGGCTACATAGGCCAGTCAATGAAGCCCGGGAAATAACAATAATTCGTGAGTCGCTGAAACTTTGTGGGATTGTTTCTATGGTTGCGCATAGTAACTATAAAATTTTGCACACTCCGGCGGTGTGCGGAAAGGGGTCAAAATCGCGAAAATGGTTTTTTTTTAATAACTCCGTGGAAAAAATTGTAACAGGGTTGCAAATTTGGGAAATTGTAGAGTACAAGTCTGACTATTTTTTCCGAAGTTTGCAACCTTTTCTGAAATACGGAACATGGTTTTTTATTAAAAAATAAAAGCCCTGTTAGATACAATCCAACCAAAAATTACAACAGGGTTGCAAACTTCAGAAAACATTGTCAGTATAGTGCTCTAAAGTTTGGTACATTTGCACACTTTTTTGTCACACGGAACACTGTTTTTTTTCAAAAAACATGAATTTTCCTTGGAACCAATGGACAAAAATTATTTGAAATATTGCCAACTGCTTGAAAACATGAAAATATGTTTTCAATGACATTGTTAAACAGTTTTCTCAAATATCCATAATTCTCTGTTGCATAAACATTGATTTATATTGAAAAATATTGAAAAATTACAGCGAAACAGAAATATTTGCAAAAACTGTAATACGAAAAAATTCGAACAAGGTTGCAAATTTGGGAAACTATAGAACACCACACCGACAACATTTTCTCACATTTGCAACCTTTTTTGACGCACGGAACATTGTTTGTTAATAAAAAACACTGTTTTTTTGTATAATATTAGCACAAAAATTACAACAGGGTTGCAAATATGAGTAAATATTGTCTGTATAGTGCTCTAACATTTTCCAAATTTGCACACTTTTTTTTCACACGGAACACTGTTTTTTTCAAAAAACATGAATTTTCCTTGGAACCAATGGACAAAAATTATTTGAAATATTGCCAACTGCTTGAAAACATGAAAATATGTTTTCAATGCCATTGTTAAACAGTTTTCTCAAATATCCATAATTCTCTGTTGCGTTAACATTGATTTATAATGAGAAATATTGAAAAATAAAAGCAAAACACAAATATTTGCATAAACTGTAATATGAAAAAATTCGAACAAGGTTGCAAATTTGGGAAATCATAGAACACCACACCGACAACATTTTCTCACATTTGCAACCTTTTTTGACGCACGGAACATTGTTTGTTAATAAAAAACAGTGTTTTTTTGTATAAAATTAGTACAAAAATTTTATATAATCATATTATGACATTTGTTGATATAAAAAAATATAAACAATTCATCATTGTATGGTCCACAAATTATCAACACTTATTTCTACCAAATTGACAATTATAATATTTTAAAATTATTCGAAAAGATAAAATTCACGAAGAATAGATCGAGAAATGTACAAAATTTATACTTGTATTTTATTTCATATTCCTATTATGACCTTTGTTGATATATAAACTAATATCAACAATTGTTCAATATATCACCAACAAATATTAAACATTCATTTTCTGTAAACTGACTTTGATAATATTTTAAAACAATTCGAAAAGATAAAATTCACGAAAAATAGTTCCAGAAATGTACAGTATGTACACCTGTATTTTATTTTATATTCATATTATAATATTTGTTGATATATAAACAAATGTCAACAATTCTGCAATATATCACCAACAAATATTAAACATTCATTTTGTGTAAACTGACTTTGATAATATTTTATAACGATTCGAAAAGATAAAATTCACGAAGAATAGATCGAGAAATGTACAAAATTTATACTTGTATGTTATTTCATATTCATATTATGACCTTTGTTGATATATAAACTAATATCAACAATTCTTCAATATATCACTAACAAATATTAAACATTCATTTTCTGTAAACTGACTTTGATAATATTTTAAAACGATTCGAAAAGATAAAATTCACGAAGAATAGATCGAGAAATGTACAGAATTTATACTTGTATTCTATTTGATATTCATATTATGACATTTGTTGATATATAAACTAATATCAACAACTCTTCAGTATATCACCAACAAATATTAAACATTCATTTTCTGTAAACTGACTTTGATAATATTTTAAAACGATTCGAAAAGATAAAATTCACGAAGAATAGATCGAGAAATGTATGATGCCGTGAATTGTATCTTTCTAAATTGTTTTAAAATATAATAATTCTCAGTTTGCTAGAAGTGAATGTTTAATATTTGTTGACCATACGTTGAAGAAGTGTTTTTATTATTTTATATATCAACAAATATCATAAAATATTTATAAAATAAAATACAAGTATAAATTCTATACATTTCTCGATCTTTTCGTCGCCGTGAATTTTATATTTTCGAATTGTTTTAAAATATTATCGAAGTCAGTTTACAGAAAATGAATGTTTGATATTTGTTTCTGAAATATTGAAGATTTGTTGATATTAGTTTACACATGAAAAAATGACATAATATGTTTGTTAAATAAAATACAAGTATAAATTCTATGTATTTCTCGATCTATTTGTTTCCGTAAATTTTATCTTTTCGAATTGTTTTAAAATATTATCAAAGTCAGTTTACAGAAAATGAATGTTTAATATTTGTTGGTGATATATTGAAGAATTGTTGATATTAGTTTATATATCAACAAATATTATAATATGAATATAGAATAAAATACTGGTATAAATACTGTACATTTCTGGAACCATTTTTCGTGAATTTTATCTTTTCAAATTGCTTTATTTTCTATATTATAGTTTACACGTAAACAAATGTCGTAATGTTTGTAAAATAATACACAAGTATACATTCTATACATTTCGCGATCTACTCGTCGCCGTGAATTTTATATTTTCGAATTGTTTTAAAATATCGTCAATTTGCTAAGAATAAATGTTAATTATTTGTGGACCATATTCATTATTTGAAACGCTTTTATGCAACAATAAATTCTTCAATATATCAGCAACAAACATTGAACATTCCTTTTTAGCAAATCGACGTTTATAATATGTTAAAACTATGCGAAAAGATAAAATTTACGCCTAGGAATAGATCGAGAATTGTATGAAATGTACACTTGTTTTAATTTTATAATCATATTAATTATGATATTTGTTGATATATAAACAAATATCAACAATTCTTCAATATAAGATAATTTTGTGATATATATGATATATAGACATATATTTACGAGTGTTGATATTGAACACTAATTTTCCATAAATTAAACTTTATAATATTGATGTGCAGGGCGAAAAAAATTTAAAAAAAAATGTAAGTTCGCGTTATATTATGTCGGAATAACATTTATATCTGACGTCTTATAAAACTTAAAGTTGTTCGTCCGTCGACAACGCTAGTCAAATAAAGTACTATTTAATTAAAGCATAAAATCATAAAATTAAACAATAATAAATGTTTAAAATATTTGAAATATTCAACAATATACAATTGACAAAACATAGAAGTAACATTATTGTTGAAAAAGTTAAGAAAATATATTTAAATTTAAAAAAATATTACTATATTAAAATATATTAATTTAAAAATGAACTTGATCAAAAATCACACATAACCGCAATATTTTTGTAATAAATTGAAAATAATGTAAAATTGAATACCGTAACACATACATTTTTGTATTGAATAAAATCCACGAATAAATTTAGAATTGAGAAATATATTTTTCATTACAAAAATACTGCAACAGAAATTTGAAAGGTACAAATGTTTAGCTCAGAAGCTGTACTCTATGTAATTCCTATGTAAAATGCTTCAACTTAGAGTTGATATTACTTAAAATCTAATACCGTAAGGCCCATTATTTTTGGTATCATCATGAACAATGGGATATTATCTATCATTTAAAATCATTTTTTATACGAAAACGCCGCTAATGATTTGACGGATGAACTACTTTAATATAAAACATATTTTTAATTTCATTTTGTAGAAAAATTATATTATATATTAAAGTGAGTCTCCTGTTAAGCCTACAATCAATTACAAAATGCCATGAAACTTGTTTGTACTATAAAATGATGAATATTTTTATTCGTAATTTTCAGGTGTACATGACGGAAATTGAAAATAGAAGCGTGTGAACTATAGGACCAAATCTAGGAACAAACAAAATAAATTATTATTGTATACCAAACATTCATGATCTCTACTGATTATATTAAATTATTTGAATTGAAAAATTGATGTTTTTTAATTAAAAACCAATGTTCCGTTTGAAAAAAGGTGTGCAAATTAATAATCACGTTTTTTGATTAAGAACCAATGTTCCGTTTGAAAAAAAGGTGTGCAAATTTAGAAAATGTTAGAGCACTATACAGACAATATTTACTCATATTTGCAACCCTGTTGTAATTTTTGTGCTAATATTATACAAAAAAACAGTGTTTTTTATTAACAAACAATGTTCCGTGCGTCAAAAAAGGTTGCAAATGTGAGAAAATGTTGTCGGTGTGGTGTTCTATGATTTCCCAAATTTGCAACCTTGTTCGAATTTTTTCATATTACAGTTTATGCAAATATTTGTGTTTTGCTTTTATTTTTCAATATTTCTCATTATAAATCAATGTTAACGCAACAGAGAATTATGAATATTTGAGAAAACTGTTTAACAATGGCATTGAAAACATATTTTCATGTTTTCAAGCAGTTGGCAGTATTTCCAACAATTTTATTCTAATGGTTCTAAGAAAAATTCATGTTTTTTGAAAAAAACAGTGTTCCGTGTGAAAAAAAAGTGTGCAAATTTGGAAAATGTTAGAGCATTATACAGACAATATTTACTCATATTTGCAACCCTGTTGTAATTTTTGTGGTAATATTATACAAAAAAACAGTGTTTTTTATTAACAAACAATGTTCCGTGCGTCAAAAAAGGTTGCAAATGTGAGAAAATGTTGTCGGTGTGGTGTTCTATGATTTCCCAAATTTGCAACCTTGTTCGAATTTTTTCGTATTACAGTTTTTGCAAATATTTCTGTTCCGCTGTTATTTTTCAATATTTTTCAATATAAATCAATGTTAATGCAACAGAGAATTATGGATATTTGAGAAAACTGTTTAAAAATGTCATTGAAAACATATTTTCATGTTTTCAAGCAGTTGGCAATATTTCAAATAATTTTTGTCCATTGGTTCCAAGGAAAATTCATGTTTTTTGAAAAAAAACAGTGTTCCGTGTGACAAAAAAGTGTGCAAATGTACCAAACTTTAGAGCACTACACTGACAATGTTTTCTGAAGTTTGCAACCCTGTTGTAATTTTTGCTTGGGTTGTATTTAACAGGGCTTTTATTTTTTAATAAGAAACAATGTTCCGTATTTCAGAAAAGGTTGCAAACTTCGGAAAAAATAGCCAGACTTGTACTTTACAATTTCCTAAATTTGCAACCCTGTTACAATTTTTCCCCCGGAGTTATTCAAAAAAAACATTTTCGCGATTTTGACCCCTTTCCGCACACCGCCGGAATGTGCAAAATATTATAGTTACTATGCGCAACCATAGATACAATCCCACAAAGTTTCAGCGACTGACGAATTATTGTTATTTCCCGGGCTTCATTGACTGGCCTATGTTTAAAAGTTAGCATTAATGGTTTATAACATCATATATCAGATTGGGAGAATCTTCTATATTGACATTCCCTAATTAAAAAATTTACAATATATTTTCTAGCATTTCCTTCTAGAAGGACATGCTAGGAATGTTTGAATATCAATCAAGATATTTCCTAGCATTTCCTTCTAGAAGGAAAAGTTAGGAATGTTTAAATATCTTGTAAAATTTTATTGAGTGTTTCAATAAAAAATTTAAAAAAAATGTTATCGAATGTTTATTGAACAATTTTTACATGGCCTTCATTCAAGAACTATTTGCGATGAGATCATTGCTAAGGTTTCAGGGTCGTTCAAAGAAGCCTACGAGAATTCTCAGACGATGGAAGCTACTTAAAAAACAGCGGACGCAGTCATTTTTTAAGAACTTCCACACTTTCTAGGAGAAAGTACAAACAAGCTTAGTTATCCAGTTCTGCTGATGAAAAAAAAGTTACAATATTACGTACAGTTTAAAAAAAAATTACCTAATCAACTTGACCAGGGACTATCCTGTATGTCTTGTGGAGGATCCCATCTGCGTCAAGATTGTCGATTCCTAAATCTGTTTTGCAACTTGTGAAAATCAACAAACAGATTCTGAAAATGGAATTAAACACGGTATACAGGCTATTCGATGCGTGGGATTTGTATTAATGGTAGCATTAGTAGGAGGGATTTCGCGAAGTCCACACCAGGCAAACTGACTGGACTACCAGCAACGGTACAACTGAATCAAGATGTGACAACTGTGTTTTGCCGAGCGCGCGAAATACCATTAGCTTTACGAGATACATATGCGAAGGTAATTGATCAAAGAATTGCGTCAGGCGTCAGGCAAAGAATTGGATCGGCCACTGAGAGAGATGTTGAGAAAATAATATTTTGCATGGACAACAGAAGCTGATAGAGCATATGAAAACATCAAATATATTTTGACGTCGCCTCAAGTTTTGATGCCATACGACCCAGATCTACCTCTCCTGTTAGCTGCAGATGCGAATAAAACAGGACTGGGGGCTGTGTTATTTCATCGCCTTTCAGATGGGCGAGAAAGACCAATTGCTTATGCAAGTCGAACTATGAAACCTCCAGAACTACGATAGCCGCAGATATATAAGAAAGCGCTTGCTATCGTTTGGGCGGTACAGACATTTTGTCACTATTTATATGCACGGCATTTTATTCTAATTGCGGATCATAAAACTCTGACCCAAGTATCTAGAAAAATCGCTACCGGTATTATATATCAGCAGAATGGGCAACTATGCAGATAATCTGGCTCATTTTAATTTTGACATAAAATACAGGTCGTCAAAGGAAAATGTAAATGCTGCAGCACGAGAACAGTAATCATTATTACCGTTCTCGTGCTCATGATTACACGATAACAGTAATCCTGATTACTGTTCTCGTGCTTCATTACCGACAGTAAACCTAGTAAACAAGGCGAAATACATAGAGAAGGAAGGAAATGCAGCATTAGATGGTTATGATTATTTCGTTTTCAACTAAATTCAGCAACTTCCAGTTCGGGCTGAAGATATTGCTCGAGAGATAAGAAAGGATCCATATGACCGTAGAATTGTGACATTGTTGGAAAGAGGACAGGATCTCGCTAAACATGGGTACAAACCCCCGGAATCCAAATATACTTTGGCAGCAAACTGCTTACTCTTAGAGCATCGTGTTGTGATACCCTCGTCGCTTAGAATTTCCATTCTTAAGGATTTACATACAGCACATATTGGGATTGTGAAGATGAAAGGGTTAGCACGTTCATTTGTTTTCGGGCCACATATTGATGACGATATTGAGAAGCTTTCGAAATCATGTACTAAGTGTGCTAAACATGCTCATGCTTCACCAAAATTCCGCAGACATCTCTGGGAATATCCAAAGGGACCCTGGGATTGAATTCATATTGCCTATGCCGGTCCAGTAGCAGGATCTATGTTATTAATTGTTGTGGATGCATACAGCAAGTGGGTGTAGGTAAAAGTTACGTCATCTACATCTTCAACGGCCACTGCAAGAATTTAGGATGAATTGTTTGCAACTTATGGAACACCAGTTACGATTGTCTCCGACAATGCGGCTCAATTCACGTCCTCTGAGTTCAAAGAATTTCTGCAAACGAAAGGTGTCCGATTTCATAAATTCATTTTATCGTATCACCCTTCCACTAACGGGCAAGCCGAGCGATAAGTTCAAACAGTGAAGGATATCGGCTATGGACACTAGACCTAGGACACTCAAGGAAAACTTAAATGAGTTTTTGAGGCAATACCGAGGAAGTTGTCATGCGACCACGGGTCAGACACCAGCCCAGCTATTCTTAGGTCGGGATCTCCGTAGACCGGGAGCCAGGGCCGGAATCGCAATATGATCGCAAACACTTTGAGGCCCTGCGGGGACGATAGCCATTAATATTTCCTACCGGGAAATGAAAGTATTAACGCTCAGAAGTGTCGCCGTCGCGCGTGGCGAATTTTCAAACGTGTCGAAAAACGGCATGTCACTTTGCGATCGCAAACAATTTTTTGCTTA
>JABFPD010000291.1:0-12734 GCA_022817545.1 Cremastobaeus sp. ZL-2020 | reverse complement strand
TTCCTCGGCGGAAAACGTGACGCGAGAGCTCAGTAGTCCGGTAGGTGGTTGTCACACGATGGCCAGGATGAATCCTTTTAGACGTTACGGCCTACGGCTCCTCTGTGTCTCGGGCCAGACACAATCAATCAGCAATCCTCGCACGAGCTTCCACACAGGAAAAGCTCTCGATTCTCGTATCCAGTCAATTTTATCAGAATTAGTCTCCCCACCACTCGCTATTCTCGCCTCGCCTCACTTCCCGCATGCTTTTCGTCATAGATGCTTCGCCTCTTTTTGAAATTAAGGTCCTCTTGCCGTGACGATGTTGCTCTGCCGATGAACTCGAGCTCGTTTCGAAGCAGTACGATACAAGCAATATAGCTGCCCCACGGAGTTGCGACGTCGAACGACGATTCCTCTGCCAGGGGTTCGCTGCTATCGGTACGAGGTCTGTCCCTGAATATAGATTTGCGGGACGACTTCTTCTCGGAACTTCAGTGCAGGAAACAATTCAAAACAGACGCCAAGGATTTCATCTGGGCTGGCGAAAGCAGCATCAGCACTCGGTTGAGTCGCCCAGGAACGTCACGGTCTTTATGATTCCGAGCTGCTATTTGAGAGACGTTGGAGGAGTCACTCATGATCGTGACGATGATGTCCTTGACAGGAAAAGCAGCAAACTAGCGAGAACGAGTTGATACTAGGCGAGCGAGGATCAACTAATCTGAGGGGGACGGTACGGTCAGATCGGTACTAACATTTTCCAGAAGTCCCATAGGGCCAGAAGTCCCCCGATGAAGCTCTCTTTGCGCCTCGTCCTCCACCGGGTTAGGCCATACAAAAAGCTGTCAAAATACAAATGCATTAGTGTCTCAGCCGGTACAAATGACAAAATTTCAAAATAAGATATTGCAAATATAAACAAAAATGAGCTAATATAAAAAATTATATTATCATACGAGACACGCATCCGAGACACAGAGTTTTGCCCTACTCACCAGCTACGCCAACCACTGAGCTCGTAACCTGCAAACTAAAATTCGCGAACCCGAAAAATAATAATTGCGTCGTTTCAAGGCGCTTCAAAAGTTGCGCCGTCACACCACCCTCCCAAGAATTCGTGAAGTGCAACGAAACGCGAAACAAAAATCAAAATCATTCTTACTAAAGTTTTAACGACATTCTCTGGATTTCAATATAAATACTTCAAGGATTCACAAACATACTGCTCACTGTGCTCACAATAATCTTATTCAAAATTATATCACTCAGAACAAAGATAATTCTATCAACTTTTAAATTTAAACACACTATCAAATCCTATGTTTAACTCTTTTCAGGCACACCGGATTTTTCGTCGCGCAAAGACGTAACTTCGAAGCTAGAACCGAGTCTGTAGTGTCGTTACGCCTCAAGCGCCACATCATAGTGCCTCTGCGGGAAAATTGAAATAAAAGAAACCTATTAGTAAATAAAATAAACTTTGATCTTTGATACGCTACTGATCTGTCGTCGAACTGTTAAATGCTCAGACTCGTGTCACTCAAATTTTTCTGGACATTGGTTAGCATAATGACCGATTAATCTACATCGGTAACACACGCGCTGTTTGTAATTTCGCTGAACGGCAGGACGTTTTTCTCTCGTGGGTGCGGGTGCCGCAGATTGAGAAGTACGCGACGGAACGGTACGAGATCGTCGAGCCTGATTTGTCGTCACGCGCAATATGCCATCTTGCCGATTCGATGTATCGTGTGTCAACAATTTGTCAGCGGGGTCAAGACTTAATGCTGTTTCGCTCGCTAGATTCGCATGGGTGATAGATTTTGGATCTTTTCGGGAACGATCTGCCAAGGCTGGACATAAGGGCTGTTCAAATACCGGAGGTGGTTTATAAGATGAAACATCGCGAAGTGCTCGCTCCTTCCTAGTCGCAACAGATTCTAAGTCACGAAAGCCACGAATGTCTTCTCGTCGTAAAAATACACGCAAACGCGGATGCATATTTCGATACGCTCGTTCCACCGTTGCTAATTCGCTCCATTTGGGTACGGCGCGATTAATCAAGGCTTTAATGCACGTCAAATAATCTACGACACGTTCGTGTTCTCCTTGCGTTCGGCGCTCGATTTCGTTGTTCAAAATATATTGATAATCGGGGCCAATGAAGCGACTTTGAAATGCCGACGCAAACGAATCGAAATTTGGCCAATCTTGCCATCGGTCAAGAAACTACTCGGCAGCAAGTCCAGATAGCAACACGGGCAAACAAGCTAGCAGATCGGTATCGGAAATATCTAACGTAAGCCTAGCCTGACTCAAACGCAACAAATATAAGTCGGGATCTTCCGAGCCAGAGAACTGTAAATTCCATTTACGTAACATTTCTAGAACCGCTAGTCGGTTCTGTCTTGGCATCACGTTGGTCGCGACATTCTGGGCACCTGGTTGCTCGGTGTTCATACTCGGTTGTAAAGGATCATGGTGGCGCGTTTCGAAAACATAAGGACGCGAGTCGCGACGTATCGATTTCGAAGATAAGTCAAACCTAGCAGAAGAATTGTTTACCGTGACATTTGACGCGACCTGAGTTGTATGTAGAGCGCCTCGGTTTGGTTCATCATTGTTTACTGAAGGATCCACGCGTAAATATGCAGGGTTCACTGTTGCAGCATCGACCGAATCGCGTTTCCGGTCATCCATCCGCGGATATTGCGGTGAAACGAAAGTTGCCTCCGTTAGGGTGCGCGCAACCTGCTCTTCAATTATTTTCCCCAATTCACCGAACGTAAGGGTTATAACTCGGTTATCGTCCCGAATTTGTGGTTGCGCTAAACAATCCCTAACCTTCAGGTTGCCAAAGCCGATCGTTACGTTTTCGGAATTTTCCTCAACGGAACCCGCTGCGTATTGTCGTCGCAACCTAGTCACTAGTGTTGAATCTAAGGTTGATAAAAATTCAGGCGGAAAATCGTCGAGAGACGTAACGGCGTCTCTGAGTTTATTACGCACTACGCTGATATGTCCAACTGGATCAATTCCACGATCCGCCAAAATTCGGCGCGTGGTACTTTCGTCTAGAGATTCCGTCCAGTACGCCGCCAGCTTTACGATATCTGGATCACAATGCGAATGAAAACTACGGTCGATCGACATTGTAACGTCCAATGCCGCTTTAAATAAAAAAAAAAGAAAATTAACCCAATTGTTTAAGTGACAAAAAGAAAGGATGGTAACAACAAACCAAAAAAACAAAATTCTGATGTATTTTTTTTCAATTAAATTATCAGTTTTTTTTAATGTAGTCTAACCTAACAAATTATCTAATAACCATAAACTATTATATGAAGCTATCAAAAAATTATATTCGCGAGATAGGAGATTATTTAGTTTGCTTCACTGCTAAATATTTGTGTAACTATTTGCATCGTAGCCCAATAATAAAGTCGTAACGTTAAATTAACAAAAAATCGAAAGAGTATACAAAAATTTTTGCATGAAAAGAACAAAATTGAATTTTTCAAAAATTGTATGATTGAACTTGTACCAGATATTGTAGCTTAAGTGTCAGGGAAGGTAAATAAAGGAAATGTAAACACTGCACTCAAACAAATTATAAGTATTGATGAAACCGAAAATGCTTTATTCAATTATTGCCAGACGCAATTTAAAACCAAAGAAATTTATTGTTTTATTTCTTTTGGCATTTAGTCTGCTCAATTTCCTGTCAAATAATAGTGAACCACTTCGTTACGCTAAACTGCTAATATTCACACAAAAAGAAACAAGTCACTTTAATGATCCGGTTCTCATGTATTTTTCGATAACTGTCAGTTTCATCGAGACTATAACCTAATCCCGCAATGCACGAACAACTGCTAACAGCGAATTCGCGTTCCGTTCAATTCTCCCAAGTCGGCGGAACGTTGGGACAAACCTGTAGCCAACGTAACGACTGTGACATGTATCGAAGTCAATCGGCAGAGTATCGGCAAGGGTTCACGCACATCGGCGGAAGTTGCAAAACTTCACAAAGCCAATAACAGGAAACTCAATAATCACAGACGCGTATCATAATTTCTGCTGACATACGAGCGAGTTTGTACGAGTGTCGCGCACGGAATCTCACGAGTGTTGGTCAACTACCGTTTATCGAAATGCGACATTCGATCACTCGGCAAGAACGATCGACAAATACCGCGTCACGAATACATCGAGCCGGCTTGCAAACGGCGTTAGGGTACGAAAAATAGTTCCTCCGTTGCACGACACAACTCGTAACGATAGAGAGAACTGCGCGCGATAAGGACAGGCTCAAAATATTGAGAGATGTACAAATAAAGTTTATTACTGAAACTGATGTTGGCCTAATTATCAAAGCATTCACCAGCTTTTAAATCGCCTTTATTTATTCAAGACGAAGATTATTTACCCTTTAAATTTTTAATGAACGGATTTGAAAGTATTATCGTATATCTAATTCAAAAGATACAACTTAATATGACGTAGCGAAACCTATCAACTATATTTCGAGAATGACAAAACAAGAAGCAAGTTTTTAAAATTTAACTAATTAAACATTTTAATAATTCAATAAATTCATTTTTACGACTCAAATCAAACGTTATCGAAATTGCTAACAACCCACGATTACTAGGCCAACGTATCAAAATAAATGTATTGGAATTTTCAAATCACGCAAAAATAATTTGATATGAAATAGCTATTAAATCAGAACTCTGAAAGTAGTTTTGGTTGAAACAATAACACGTAACGTAAATAACGCTATAAACTCCAAAATAAGCCTAAGCATAATTTAATTGCTCGCAACAAAATTAACATGTCGCGTAAATTTTCAAATTCGAAATGATTTTCATAAAATTTCAATTTCCAGAAATGACACAATTAACTCCGAACAAATGCAAACTCTCAGACAAACCAAATTCTTTTCGTAAATTAACAACAAAATTCTTCGTAACCAAAACTTATAACATACTCCACATACTCAAATATCTCATAACAAACTCTGTAAATAACGAAACGTATAAATTATCCTGAATATGTCAATCCTCGCAGGATCGCCACTGTGACGGGGCAAAGTTTTTATGCGTTCGAGTCCAACTAATCTCAGGGTCCCAACTTGCCCCGTTCCCTCGCCACGTGCCGGCACGTCGTCTCGTGGATGTTCGTTCCGCAAAAGAGAGGAGGTTTCAGCACCTACCGTGATCAGGATCGCCACCGGCGAGAGAGCGCCGGACTCACGTATCGGACAACAACAAAAAAAATCTTGGGACGGACAAACAGATATTTTTAACTAGGCGGAACCTCGAGACGACGAACAGTCGCGTCGTGAAGCGGTGTTATTCCAAGGGCGCAACGTATCTGACTCGAGAAGCTTTCCAAGGGGGGGATTGACTAGGGCGCAGGAGCCAACAATGAAAGCGCGATCTCTCGAAACTATATTAACGATATATTTCATCCAACTATATGATACACTCAATTGATTCTTGCGTTACAGTCCAAAATACAAAATTAATTGCGTTACAATCCGAAATACAAAATTAACTGCGTTACCATACAAAATAATGTAGCGAACCCCGAAGTACGCACGGAGGCCTATTACCGGAGGCCCCCTAATTTACGGACAAGATGTACCTCGAACGTACCGGCGTTAACCGATACGGAGATCTCGACCGATATCCCGGTACGCAGGAAGTTCTCGCACCACACACTCTATTGCCGAAATTTTCGCAAAACAAGCCGGAAACCCTCCGTTCGATGCGTGACGTATTCCCAAAACCGTGTCGCAGGCGGGCCAGCGTTCGAGCCAACTATTTCCCCTTTCGCGCGGAATCCCGCTTTACAATTTATTTCTCGTGCGACGTTTCGCGTCCACGAGACCCTAATACAATTATTCGTGTGGCTGCGAGCACCACACGCACAAATCACCGTCGCATAAGGCTCGAAGCCGGCGTCGCTCCGCGATTTCACGGCCCAGCAAAACCAACCTGGTGCGTCGAGGAGTTACGCGAGAGCTCAGGTGTCCTCACTGCGGCGAAGTCGTCCCAGCGATGCTTGTCCGTGACGTCGTATCCTGGATCCTCCACACTCACTCGATCGGACCCCGTGTCCGACGAACTTCCCCGTGCCGTATCGTCCCGCGAGAAAAGACCAGACTTCTCAACGCAACGCTATCTCGGAGTCGAGTCTCTCGAAAATTCGTTCTTCTGGCCTGTTTAGGCCACCGCTTTCCCCACTGTCCGCCTTTCCCCACTCGTCTCGAAATTCGGCGATCCGCTGATAACAGAGACGCCGCACATCACGTGTCCACGAAGCAAGGTGGACACGAATATTTTTTAATTTTTGGGATTAATAAAATTGATTAGATCAATAAATATTGAAAAATTAATTTAACATGAAAACCCTTAATAAATACTAATAAAAAGGCTTTATGAATTATTAATAAATTTTGATTTTTATATTCACAAAATGTTCTTTGTAAACATACAAACATTAGTTCTTATTTTTGTATATATTATAAAAAATTAATTTTTCGGGTAATAACGTTTTTTCTGAAATAACACATTAAACACATTTGAAATTTGATTCGATCATTAATTAAAATCTACGAATTCAAGAAAACTGAAACATTTTATCAATAACTAATGTTTAAATTCTGATATTTTTTATTTTCTGATATGAATATTAAAAGTACCTAAAAATACTGAAATTGAATTTACATTAAATTTGAAAAGTATCAAAAGAGTTATCTAAAAATGAATTGATCGTGATATAGAACTTTGCTTGTGTTGGATAAATTAGAAATCAAACTCAAATTAAATTCTTGTTAGAATAAGGTAAACATGAAGTAGCACTGTAATCAGACCTGGAAGATTCAAACAAACAGAGAACCTAATTGGAAACTTATAAAATGAAAGATATTTCTTTATTACAAAATTTTGTTACAAATATGAAAATAAAATAATTTAAGAACAATACATCAAGTTGAATATTATAGTGTTATTACTGACACTTAATCACAGGCAATATGATATTGAAACTAAACTAAAAGTACTTTATTATGATTAATATTACATGCTGCATCTCAGTCATTTTTATGTTTCTACATTCTTCATATAGTCTCTTTTTCTTTTTTAAAATGAATAAGAAAAATCCTGGTCCTCTGAAAAAAATATACAATTATTAATGCATGTTGTACAAGAATATTCACACAAAAATGACTCACGCATACAAACCTTTTATTTGTTTAATGACTCGTTTAAAGAGCAAGCAACTCGTCATCAAGCTTCCTTTCTTTGGATTTATTCTTGTCGTTAATTTCTGACTCGTTGTCTTGCAATCTTCGTTTTGGACTCTTGATGGCGTCTACCATTGAAAGGAAAGAAGCTTTCTCTCCTGGGAGCTGTACTATATTCTCCATGTTTTGCATCTGAATATAGAAGCGAGTAGTATTATACTTGTCTGTAACAATTAAATAAGGTCAATGTAAAAGAAAACAGTAACATAGAGCAAGGCAGAAAAACTATTATAAAACATGCATACCAATTTCGACTTTTGCTAATCCAGTTATTTTAACTGGATCTCCTACAGAAATCTTTTCATTCTTAATAAATTGGGATACACGAATGTCCAATTTGTATTTATCTTTACTTATGGCAGCGCACCCATATGTTGCTCCTTGATTTTGGGATATTATCTGAAAATTTGTTTTTAGATATCCTTCCAGACCTGTTGAGCAAAAATTGATTTAATTAAATTGAATATATATACAATATATGTCAATACAGATAAATAAAAAAATACTTACAAACATATTTTCGAATGAAATCACCCAAATCAGAAATATCAGCCATAATTGGTTCAACGTCGTCCATGTGTTCCTCGTTGTCTTCTACGGAAAGTGTGTTGATATCAGTAGTGTCCTTAATCGACAATTCAATTCGGACATTTCCACGATTGAATTGCGAATTAGCCATGGAGGCATGCGCTCCGTTTACATGGATTGTCTAATAAATTAATAAAAATAAATTAAATGAATTATTAAAAAAAATCTACCACAAATAAATGGGAGCAAATCTTACTGCTCCAACTTTGATTTTTTTCTCCACGCTTTTTATGTGGCTATCCCATGCAGTGCACTGTATTTGGCGGTTTTTCTTGTTTGTAAGTAAAAATTTAAAAACTTCATACTTTTTGGTACTCCCAACTGTGCACGGCGCATTTACAGATGATACGAAACCTATGAGTTCGCTGAAAAATATGCCAATAAATACCTTTTCTGATAAAAGCAGTATCACATTATTATTATGTTATAAATGAACCAGTTTTCTTTGGTTAGGGATACAGTTTAGGCTTTTGAAACTTAGACTGTGATAGTTACAGTCAAGACTACTTTAAAATCAAAAATTGTAATAAAACATTGTGCTAGTACGCGTCGGTTATGACTAGACTGCGGAAGTTTATGCAAATGCATATTTATCAAATAATGTATTTTTTTATTAAAATTTTAAAAGCCATCAATGATATGGCTGAGATGTGCCAAAAAATGTTTTTTATTTTGCATATTCTGCATATTATCGCATAAGTGCATATTTATTCACATAAAAGCATAAATATGTGAATAAGTGCATACAAAATTGCATATATGTAAAAAACCATGTCATGTCAGTATACTAAATTGATTTCGTACATATATTTCCTTTATTTTAATGTACAGCTCCGATATGTAGACAAAGCAAATTTATCAGACCGAAATATAGTTTCGATGTTTGTTTTGATACGAAGAACAGAATTTAACTTTAATCTCAGTGTAAGTTCAGTTGATAGTAAGTGTCCAAAATGGGTAAAACGAAACAGCGCAAATCGTTTTTAATTAAACAATGGATGAAGAATCTAAATGCTAACCGTTTTGTGTACATCGATGAAACTTCTGTACAGTGTCTCGTGTGTGATAAATCGGTATGTAGACGTATACACACCAATTATTATATCACAGCTTACCAAACATTCTGTTTAAAGATTAGAATGTTATGGAATCTGTTTAACGATTCCATTAATGTTTAAATTATTTTAACCCTTTCAGTTACGACTCTTTCTGGAGTGGTTCTTTACTCTCATTTTGATTTATTTTAATTGTTTATGTACTTTTAAAGAGATTTTCACTAAAAAAGGAAAAAAAAATTTTTAGTTTTTTCACGGTTTTTGAAATAATTATTGATGGTGACCAAAAGGGTTAATTGTATTTTATAATTTATAATTTTATAATTTTAAACAAATTATGAAATTGTGTTAAGAGTCTATGTGCCGTTTAATTAAATAAGTTTTTTATTTTAGATTACGTGCGAACGCAAATCACAATTGACTCAACATCTGTGCACTAATACGCACAAGGAAAATGTTCGCATCCAAAACGATGATTCTCAACCATCAACATCGTCAACATTGTCTCCCAGAAGAAACGATTTTTTCATGGATCTATGCGCAGCTATGATAGCTATTAATATACCCTGGAGAAGTCTTGATAATGCAAAATGGCGAGAATTTTTACAAAAGTATACAGCTAAGGTCATACCAAATGAGTCTACGCTTAGAAAATCGTATCTTGCAGAGTATTATAATGATGTTATAAAAAGAATTCGCGACGAAATTGGCGATAATTACATATGGATATCAGTAGATGAAACTACAGATGCAGTCGGCAGATATGTTGCAAATTTAGTAGTTGGAAAGTTGTACGAAAACAAATCCACTCCATATTTGCTAACATGTCGTCAGCTCAATGCTACAAACAACGAGACTATCGTTAGATTCGTGAATTCTTCTTTGCAAATACTATTTCCAAACGGTGCAGAGGAGAAATTGTTGCTTTTCGTCTCAGATGCAGCTCCTTACATGGTTAAAGCTGGAAAAACATTGAAAATCTTATTCCCCAATATGCTGCATATTACTTGTACAGCCCATGGATTGCATAGAGTAGCAGAGACTATCAGGGACAATTTTCCAAAAGTCGATCAACTCATTTCAGCCGTGAAGAAGGTATTTAAAAAGGCACCAAGTAGGATCCAACAATATCGCCAAGAATTACCAGATATACCGTTACCTCCAGAACCGATTTTAACGAGATGGGGAACATGGTTGTCGGCGGCATTTTTTTATTCTGAAAACTTTAACATAATTAAAAAGGTAATATTTTATTAACTTTTTTATATTATAAATTATAATATAATAATAATAATTTATAATATTAATTTATTATGTATTCTTTAAAATTAATTCAATGTATGATTGAAGTATATTACTGACTTTTAATTTATCTTCACAAAGGTAGTAGATTCATTGGACGAAAACGACGCAACATGCATTGACAAAGCGCAAAAATTATTTACGGAAGAAGTTCAAGCTGGTTTATCTTACATAAGGACACATTTCCACGATCTTCCGTCAATCATTGAACAATTGGAAAGTAGAGGAATGCCATTATTCGAGTCGATTCCATTACTGACTAAAGCTATTGACAGTTTGAAAATGTCTCCAGGACCCATTGGTGACAAAATTTCTAAAAAAGTTGACTATGTCTTTAATAAAAATCCGGACTTGAAAAGTTTAATTGATATAAGCAATATTTTGTCTGGATTAAGTTCAAGTATGCCTGAAAATGTCAATCGCGTATGTGTGACGAAATTTATATATGCACCAATAACATCATGCGATGTTGAACGCTCGTTTTCAGCATACAAATTAATTTTTACCGACAAACGACAGAATTTGACTATGGAGAATATGGAGAAAACCATTATATCATATTGTTATCTTAATTACACAAATTAAAAAGATATTCACTTTCGTAAAAAATAAATTAAAAAATAATATTGAGCTGTTACTTTTAATTTATTTCCCTTGTACTATTTCAAAATACTTGCGTATTCTAAAAAGCTTCTAAGAAAAAAATAAGCATCTTGAGGAAGCTAATATGATATTGCATATGCTACATATGATATTACATATGTGGCATATGATATTACATATGCAACATATGATATTATATATGTAGCATATGCTTTTGCATATTATCTCTTTAAAAATTGCATATTTTTGATATGCTCTTCGCAATGAACGTAGAATACTTTATTTAATATTAATATAAAATTTATTTTTCTCTCCTCAATGAATTTATAATTGCATAAACTTCCGCAGTCTACTGATAACTCTAAAAAAAATTGAATAATTTAATTGTGTACAATTGCACAGCGTTTTGAACGACATTCAATGTTTTTATAGCCTACAAAACTTTTAGGCCTAGTATTATCAATTTCGACTTTTAATATTTTTAAGAGCTGATTTGACAATGTTCTAAGCAAATTGCTAACCAAACCACACTGCCAGAACTGATGTTTCAAATAATGTTTTCAAACAAAACATTTAGTGGTTTATTTTTTGTCTGAAAACAGTTATGGTGGTGAAGCTAACAGGAAATTTAAAAGTCAGCGATTTTCAACGTCAACCAAATTTCTACTGCACTCACAAAAAGACTTCTTTGAGCGCAGTAAAAGTTACATAGTTGCAGAAATTATTGCTCTCACAAAACCGAAACTTTCTGCAGCCAAGTAATTTTCATTTAGTTCAAGTAATTTTTTCTGTTCTCAAAGAACTCTTTTTGTGAGTGTGGCTTCAAAATTAAAACTAATTTTGAGCAAACGGCAATAATCCCATAATTGTTTCATAAAGTCTAAACTATGCCAAAAAACGCAGATATAACCCTAGTTTTAAATTTCCTGCTATAGCGAAGTTCCTGTCAGCTATACCGTCATAACAATGGCTCCTATTAAAATCGCCCCAATCCAGAATTGAATTCTAAAAAGCTCCAGTCAAGTTTTCATGGTTTACGAAAAAAAATACATGATATATATTTGACTATGTCAGCCTATTGATATATTAGTTTTTTTTTATCAACATTACATGTAAAATTAAATTGTTTATGTATCTTCTAATTTTTAAATCAATGTTCATATAAAAAATATTAGATTACCTTTAGAGGTTTTAAATTATGTTTTTCATTTCAGATATCCCTAGTAAAATGAAAATATATTTTTACATATAATGTTGATAAAAAACTACTATTTCAATAGGCTGACATAGTAAAATTTATATCATGTATTTTTTTCGGAAACCATGAAAAATTAACTGGGGCGTTTTAGAATAGCAAACATTGACTCGAGCGTTTTAGAATAACAAAACTGACTGGGGCGGTTGTAGAATGTAAAAATTGACTGAGGCGTTTTAGAATGCAATTCTGGACTGGGGCGATTTTAATAGTAGCCATAATAAACAGTTGCGTTTAAAAATATGAAACTTCACATTTTACAAAGGATTTTAATCTTATCCTTAATCGTTTTTTCTAAATGTTCGAATTTTTCTAAAATGAAAAAGTTATTAATGATAGCATTTTTTGAGAAAAAAGTCTCATGCCTTTATTATTATTATCCATTATCGAATCATAGCTTAATTAATTCTTTCTATAAGAGCTAATAATTGGAAGAACTTAAATTTTCTTAATAAAATGTCGTTTTATTCGTGTTTTAACTCTTGATATCTAATAATTTTGTTTTTTATACAGTGTAATTTTTTAATTAATAAGGTGAATGTCCCAATTTGTAGACTTGTACCAATTTGTAACATTTTTTGCATTAAATTAACAAAAAATTACTATAATTTCAAATTAAAGCAAATGAATA
>JABFPD010000290.1:0-12753 GCA_022817545.1 Cremastobaeus sp. ZL-2020 | reverse complement strand
CAAAGTGTTCCCCCAACCTTGCCCAAACGTTTGGCCCGAACGTCTCAGACATCCACTGGGTTTTCCGTGGATGTTTGCCAACAATTTTACTGAAGAAAAAATGAAGATTATTAATGAAAACAATTATATAATAGGGAGTTCAGGTTAATAAACAATGTATATACTATTGTATAGAAACTATGATGATAGTTTCCAAAATACTCTTATATTGAAAGAGTCAATCAGCTTATGTCATTGTACGATGTTACTGTTAGAAATTCTTACATTAAATTTAATCGAAAAGTACATCTTATTTCCATTATATGAAAATCTCATTTTTAGTACGTGCATTATAATTAATTTTACGATCAAAGTAAATGAAAACACATTTACTGCCGCTGTTGCATTTACGCAACATTTCAAACAATTGTTTAGGTTAAATTACAGGCTGAAATTGAATGCCGATTTGTAATGTTCTTTGGTATAAAATGTAATTTATCAAGAGTTAAAACTTTTTTTCTAAACAAATTGAATAATTATTACAAATAAACGAAAAAAAGATTTTATTGGATAATTTTCTTATTTTTTTCAATGTTCGGCCATAATTCCCTGTCAAAAATACTTACGTAAGAACTCACGTAAAAACTCACGTAAGAAGTAATTGAGAATGTACATAATATATCTTATGCGAGATCTTATCTGACGATTTGGCGTCCACTGTAAAAATATAGTTTAATATTCAACCATATACTGTTGACACCAGTTGCAACCATATATAGTTTAATTTTCAACTGAAAATTGAAAGTTTATCGCATAATTATTTTTGTATTCAAATATAAAAATTAATGCATAATTATTTTTGTCCAAATTCATTTTATTGATTTAAATAGACTTTTATTGATTTAAATAGACTATTTTATAAACAGTTTTTCTTAGGGTGCCCAATATGGCCTCCGCTTTCCTATACAATATTGCGAAAAAAAATTATTTCCAGACTCACGTGAGAACTCATGTGAGAACATACGTGAGATTTCACGCCAAATCGTCAGATAAGATCTCGTGTGAGATTTTAATTAAATTCTCACGTGACTTTTTACGTGAGTATTTTTGATAGGAAACTGGATTAAAAGTCATTCACTTGCGTCTGATTTTTAAGATTCTAATATATCAATTTCAATGAGTTTAGGTACAATAAAATCCCTGGTTAAAGTCAACTGATAATTCATAGAGTTTTGATATTGAAACATTTATATCAAAATTTAGTCGAAAAATCAATCACCGGATCTATATGAAACTATACACATTTTTCAGAAAACATTTATGAATTCTCATAAAACGTCTCTGTTTAAAAGTAGATGTCAAATTAGAAGGTTTTATTAATCAAAAATTCAATTATAAATCTACATCAATTTTTTAAACACAGTCGTTTCATAACGATTCATATAAATGTTTTCTGAAAAATGTGTAGTTTTCATATAGATTCGGTGATTTATTTTTTGACTAAATTTTGATATCGAATTTTCAATACTAAAACCCTATGAATTCTCGGTTGACTTTAACCAGGGATTGCCGGAAAGCACATTAAAATCAAAATACCCTGATAGCCACATTTTTGTAAACTTTCTGTAAACATGACACAAACAGTTTGCAATCAGCTTAAGTAAAATTTATTTCAAGATACCGCAGTCCTATGCTGTAATATTTACATAAATTGCAACATATTTTAAATTCAGAACTCGTTAATTTTTTAAATTTAGAATAAAGAATTGAAATTATGTATATTAAATTCAAATTAAAAATCAATATTTATTTATCACATAATACTACTCCTAACCATTGTTTTCGTCCTTTCAATCCCACATACGTGTAATATTAAACAAAGAAATTACCTTTTTTCAATATTATTATTTAAATATGTTTATTCTTATGAAACGAATATTTTTAAACCATTATTTTCATCGTAAATATTAATTTAACATTTATTTTTGTTGTAACAAAATCGTACATTAATGTAAACTTTATGTCAAGAGACTGCTGTATCTTGATGTAAACATTATGTAATTCCATTATCTAAACCGTGGCTATCAGGGTACTTGCATCTGGTTTTTCAAATCACTACAACGTTTACATGTGTCAAGAATTATTTTCTCATAAAGAAGATATCGAAACTCACATCTGAAAAGCAAAAACAATGGAAATTATTTTATTGGAAGACGTTATATAACCTGATTTAATCCTTTGAGTACAACTTTTTTCTACGCAGTTTTTTAACTGGAAATTTTATTTATTTCTATTATTTGAATAATCGTAAATGAAATTTTACCAAAAATAAAAAAATGTGTTCGTAGTCCGTTTTTCAAATTCCAAATAATTTTTTTTCTGATTGAAAATTTTAATAATATTTTATTTCGGAAAAATTTCGTGGAGAACGCAAAGTTTTCACAAAAATCAGCTGTGTGGGGCGAATAATAAATAACACTTACAAATGAGAAATTCAAATAATGATTTTATTTTAATTTCTTATAAGCCCTGAAAGATGTGGTTGCTCGCTTATTAGTTGTTTCAAAATTTGTTTCCATGATAAAGGACAAATTTATCGAAAGGGTCAAGAATTAGAGTTTTTTTTAATTTCGTTACAATCAGCATTTTTTAAATAATATTTTAATATTCAACGCACATCAGGTGCCTCAGGGGTTGCAGTAGATTGCCAATAAAGATTTCGTAAATAATTAACATTATAGATAGGGATCAAATTTTAACAAATTTTAACCCTTTCCCTCCTGAATTATTTATTTTGCGCTTAATTCAGTTTCAATTTTATTTTCTCATAATATGCACCCAAGAATGTAGAAACATGCTACAGTTATAAATTTAATTTTTTAGTCGATTTATTATAGTATTTACTTGAAAGCGTAGAAGTCACTTTCAAATGCCCGTCGTTCTTTTTATTTCGAAAGTTTATCGTGTACCAAAGGCAAACTTTCGTCCATTTTCCCACGCTGCCTAGTGCCAAAATATGTAGCAGTTATACCCAGTGACCGAAGACATTGTTCGCATCATAAACACAAATCAGTAATCATCACAAGATAATTTTCAATCTCTTTTGTACGGCATTTATTCAAAATCTGAGAAAAACCTCGAGTGGAGCGGAATTTGCTTATTCACAATTGTGATCTTTGCGCCAATAATAAATCCTTTAACGAATGTGCTTACCAAACAAGTTCGCCCGAAGCTAGCCGACGGGTACCTCGTTTTCGAAAAAAATGATTGTCGACGTATACCCGATTGACTTTGTCAAGATGAGCACCCCTTTTCTTTTTTGAAGACATAATTCATGAAGGCAAGACTTCATGTACTTCACTTAACAAATACCACTCTTTTGTTGAATGGCTTTGGCCTGACATATTAACAAAGGATGATTTATAGGTACACCAAAAAATAGGTACACCAAGCAGTTTAAATTCGAGACATTAAATAAAAATGTTTGCATTAATTTCTCTATGAAAGACAGAAATATTTTTGGATTAATTAATTAATAACAATGTTTAGAAATATATTTTATTAAATAAGCATTGCAGAAAAACATTCAAAAATATATTGCAATTCGAATTTAAAATTTATTAGCGACCGTTTGTACGACCTCTGGTGGCCCGTGTTGTCATTCGACTCGCAAATTCCTGGGTGGCCAACAACAAAGGCACAATTTTTTTACATCAATAAATAAGTCCTTCTGTGTGAAAAGTACGGCTCGTTGGTACGGCTCGTTGGTACGGCTCGTTGAAAAGTACGGCTCTTTGGTAATTGCAATCAACGAATCTAGGTTTTGGAATTAAAAAAGTGCAAGGTATGTAAGTGATGTGCATATAGATAATTCTGTTACTATTTTTCCCAAAAAGAAATAATCTTTTTGGGAGCCATTTTGTTTATTGTCGTTTATGAAATCAGGAACATATATGTAATCACGAAAAAACTGAAGTGTAAATTATTATAATTTATTATAGAAGACGATGGACTTTTTTGAAATAAGGGAAACTTTCCAATCAGAGGAAGAACTGTATACCAAAATATTGCAGTATATGGAGACAGAAAAAAACGGATTTTCTGTAGCACACTCAACTGTAACGAAAGAAGACAAATTAAAAACTTCGATACATTTGACGTGCCTCTTTTATGGAAAATACGTCTCCTGTGGTGAAGGGAAACGGCAACGAAGGTTATTTTTATTCAAAATGTTATTCCTATCGAATCCATCTTATAAAATACATTATTCATAAAATTCATGCAAATTTTACACCAACCAAATAAAAAATATTATCCATAAACTAGTTTCTTAGGCAATTGAAAAAATTGCTTAAATTTTTCAATACAAGTTAAAATAGCCAATTCTCCCTTGTATGAGTCAATGCGCTCTGCTTCACCTCCTGCTGCAAATCACTTGCACTTAATCATCCGTCCCTTAGTGGCACAAGTACTATTGGTGTTTTTCAATGTGTAATTGTAAAATATTCATTTTTTATCGTCACAACTCATTTTCAAAATTTATCGTTAATTACAAAATGAAATAAATATATAAATCAAGAACCGTCTAAATTTTATGGTGATTGAGAAATCATGGAATTAAGTACATTTGTAGATAAACTAAAGGTCTACAAAATAAGAAATATAGATTTATGCATCAATACAAATATGAATCTGAAAAAATTTCAAATGAAAATTGTCTTTATTAAAAATTTGATTAGAGATTAAATCTATAATTCTTATTTTATTGAAGTTTAGTTTATCCACAGTTAAACTTGATTTAATGATTTGAATTACAGCAGAAATCATTCTTCAAAATTACTCGCCAATAATTAGTCTCTATTCGAAGCCAGTCTCTCGTGGACTTTGTGTAGCTCATTATTTCCTTGAAATTAAATTATTGTTTGTAAATGCAATCACCCTAAAATTTATATAATTATGAATATAGCAATTGTTCATAACCGTATCGGAGGCATTACATGCATAGGTAAATCCAAGGTAAAACTGTTTACAACCAGTTCATCATCGTTTTTTTCACAATATGAAATGTTGGAGAAAAATTAGATTTTCTGAAGATGTTTTTATGCAAGAATACAAGGAAAACTTGTTGCCTACAATTTTAATTGTGTTTCATTGATTCTAGCATGCTAAAGGAAGTATAATTTGCCACTAAATACAGCCAATAATATACCTTTCCTTGGTATATATCAGATATGCGTCGTAGGCTGGGTCGCCTATGAGTATGAGGGAAAAGTGCATTAGTGACCGCTTTGAATGGCAAATTTCACATTCAGTAGCATGCCTGAGTCAGTTGTGCACATTCAAAACTTTCTACAATAAGTATTTCATGTAATTTTGTAATGTATCAAAACTGCAAAAAAAAATTTTTCCTGCAGATTTTGAAATTATGCAAAACTACATGAAGAAATTGTTGCAAACAGTTCTAATTGTGTTCAACTGACTCAGGCATACTAAACAATGTGAAATTTGTAACTTAAAGCTGTTAATAATGTATATTTCCCTCAATCTCATATGCGACACGGCCTGCGACGCATAGGTGATCCAAAGTAAAGTACCTTTTTGGCTGTATTTAGTGGCACATTGCACATCTTTTAGCACGTTTCAATCAATTTAACACAATAAAAGCTGTGTGAAACCAGTTTTACATTGATTTTTTCACAATGCAGCCAATATGATACGTTACTTTGGATGATTTATGCGTAGTAGGCTGGATGAGCGCATATGAGTATGAGAGAAAAGTACGTTAGAGATAGCTTTAAGTGTAAAATGGTTCATTCTTCAGCATGCTTAAAAGTAAGTTGAACACTACGAAAAATATTAGTTACAAGTTTTTCATTGATTTTTCAAAAATTTTAAAATATGCAGAAAAATAAAATTTTTAGAAAATTTTGATAAAATTCGAATTTACATGAAATATTTATTTTACACAGTTTTGAATGTGCACAACTAACTGAAGCATGCTATTTAATGTAAAATTTGCAACCTAATGCTGTCAGTAATGCACTTTTCCCTCACACTCATATGCGACAAAGCCTATACGGCACATTGATCCATGTATGTGTATTATTGGCTTTACTTGTGAATGATCAACACTAGTTTCACGAGAGACTGGCTTCGAATAGAGACTAATTGACAAGTAATTTTGAAGACTGATTACTGTTGATATTGTGAAATTCAATTCAAATCATGCAACCAAGTATAACTATGGATAAACTAAAGTTCTCTAAGAGAAGAATTATTTAAAAAAAGTATTCCAACATTTCAATATGGAAGATTTTGATTTCAAACTTCTTAGATAATAATTTAATTTTTGAAGCATAAATTTATTGTGATTTTCTTTGGCGTAGGAAAAACAATGTTTTTAAGGGAGATGTTATAAACAATTATTATTACGCGACTGAACATAAACATCAATAATTAACTTTCAGTTCAATGAAACGGGAGTGCCCAGCGCACATTAAACTCAACGCTAATGCAGAGGGGGACAAGCTGGTTATAACCTCTTTATGTTTGGAGCATAAAAATCATGAACCATTGGATGTAAGGTTTTCAATCAATCACTTAAGTATTTATACCAACGCACAATAAACAGAATCGACCGTTTTGATATATCGATGGTTATGAGGTAAAACCAGGTAAACATTTCAAGAAAAATGCATTTCAAGATTGACATTCCCATTGACATTTATAGTAAAAATTTTCATTACAACCTGTTGTAGACCAAATTAGTGGATTTGAAATTACTAAAAATACTACAAAGTAAAGTACAAGTCAAAAAAGTGCAAAAATAGCATTAAATTAATTTTCATGACTTGTGGAGGTAGCTTATAACCATAGATATATTGTCACATTGTGTCATATTGATATATATATTGAGTTATATTGACCATATTAGACAAGCGAATATAAATGTTTAATTTCTTCTTTCATTTTAGACTGAGTACCCGAAAAAAATGACAACATTAATTATGAAAGTAAGTTTTTTAGTTATATCGTATACCACATTTGACAGTTATATTGAATAAATTGTATATTTACATATTTGCAATTTTGTAGATTACTCAGAAATTGGAAAATTATAAAGTCAGTAATGACAATAATGTGACAAATCACACAAATCCCGATGTAAGCTTTATTAATAATACTATAAAATTTATATATGAAAATATGAAATTGTAGATTATAAAAAAAGGAAACTGTTTTAAGAGTGACGTTTGTTGTTTGAAATTCCAGGCTTCCATTGAAGATGGCAATGCGAGCACATATGATGTAACTAAAGTGGAAGTAGAAACTCAGACAGACAATATAATTTTCGGTAAGTTGTATGTCACACAAATATTTTTGCAATGTTGCTAATGAACTGGACACCCTATTAGAAAAACTCACGCAAAAACTCACATAGGAATTAACGTAAGAATTTACCTAAGATCGCACGTAAGATCTTATATGACGATTTGGTCTGAAGTTTCACATGAGTTCTCATGTGAGTATGGAAATACATTTTATTCCGAAATTGTATAATATTAGTATCAATAATGTGAGAATAGTTAATTATGGTTTTTTGGTTAAACAAAATGTTTTGCAAACTCCCGTGAGATCTCATGTAAGACCTCATGTGAGAACTGAAATGAGCACTCACGTAAGCTTGCAAATAATTTTTTTTGTCCAAAAAACCATAATTAATTATTTTTACATTATTTATACTAATATTATACAATTTCAGAAATAGTATATTTCCATAGTCACGTGAGAAGTCATGTGAGATCTCACGCCAAATCGTTATATAAGATCTCACGTGAGATCTTACGTAAGTTTTTACGTGAGTATTTTTGATAGAGCATGCACTGGCTTATATCTGAAGCATAACTGAACTGACAGTGAACATACACTGAATTATATAATTTATACACTTTATTATATAAAAATTGTTATTATATGTTCCACAGACATTGATACTTCAACCAGTACATTGCCTGAAAATTTGTTGCAAGAAATTGCAGATGCTGCAAAGAAATTTGTATTGTTGGCAATTGACACGCCAGCTGCAATAGTGCAACAAAAATTGGAAAAATGCAACTCACTTTTCAATGAAGCCTTCATCATCAAATACAGCATGAAACCACTTACAGCACAACGAGAAGTTGCATTGAAGTGGTTGAAAATTCCTGAGATAGTTGCGCAGGAAATATTGCTGAACAAATATTTATTGCAAACGCAATACATTCAGCACCTCACGCCAGCTACTTTGGATGACAGCTTCATCCATGACGACTTTCAAGTAACAATTCTTGAAGATGTATGTAATGCTGATTGTTTTGTCTTGTTACAACAGCTAATTGCAAAGAAGAAGACGGAACAGAAATACAAATGTGAGAAATGTAAAAAGAAAAATTTAAACAAGAAAACTAAAATAGATTGGGCGGGATGCGATAGATGCCTGAAATGGTTTCATTTTCAATGTGTCGGCATCTCTTCTTTGGAGGAAAACACTGATTGGTTTTGTGATGCTTGCCACTAGTAATACATAGTTTCATATGTTTTATATACTCTTTTAAACACATTCATTTTAAACATATCATTGAATATTTATAACCATATGTTCATTTTATATAAAACTTTCTGTACAATGAATAATTTCCTATTCATTTAACTATTTTTAATCTTGAATAAGAACCTGAAATCATTTAGTTTTTTCCCCTGTAAGGAAAATCTAGGTATTAAATTGTGATGTCAAGATAAGTAGGATTTTAATTTTTGATTATTATATATGTCCAAATTATGTCTGCAAACATATACTGTAATTGAATGTTAGTACCGATATAATACCTGGATAAATTTACAAATTATGTTGACACTTTGATTACATTTCGATGGGTATTTAATAAATAAATACTATTTATGGCTCTCAATTTTTTTACTACATTTTCTAAATTTTGAAGAGTAGAGAAATAAGTACGTACAATAAAATTTACTTTTATAAACTTGTATTTTTTAATTCAATGTTTCATTTTATGTATAAGGTAAGTAGACATGAAAATCATATCATTGTAGTGAATTTATAGTTAAATTATAGTTAAACTTGAAATTGTAATAACTTTTTTTATTTCCTTTTTTATAATTAAAAGAAAATAATTTTTTCTCCCTTTTTTTTCGATATGACAAAATATTTCTTTTCATTATAAGCAGTTTGTTGATGATTTTTGGTGGAATACTATATACGAAAATTATGTTTGAATACACAGGACGATTCATGAAAATATAGATATATATTTAAAGTTATTTGCTATTAATTATAAAAATGTTGAAAAAATAGAAACATTGCTGTTTGTATGAAAAATGTGTGAGGTAACGAGATTATCCGTTGTGACGGTAAATTGTCACAACGTAAATAACTTATAAATTGTCTTTTTTTGCAACCTAATTGTTTAACAATCATTTAGATGATAAATAATTGGTTATATCGAAAAAGTGGTATGAAAGAAAATGTATTGTTTTTAATTATCATAGCTGTTCGAGCTTTGGGTCTTGACAAGTTCATTGCTAAAATTTGTCTTAGTATATATATGGAAGCTTTCAGAAACCTGATGTCAGAAAAACATGTTTACTTTATGAAATAATGTTATATATATAATATTAATTGACTTACTGCATGTATTAAATATGATTATGACATAGACTAGTAATTGTTTCCAAAATTAAGCTTTCTGAAAGTTTCAATATCCTAATCAAGATTAGTAGTCAAATTGAAACATAATATTAAATTAAAAAAAAATCATTCGGCAATAAGAAAAACATGAAACCTCTGATATTTTCAATTTATTACTTTGCTAATTAATCGAATATTGCTATTGCGCAAATAGAATATAAATAATTAACGTCTGGAATTACTAATATGAAAGAAAGGAATTATTTAACAAATAATTTCATACTTAAAAATTGGTTTATTCATTACCTTAACCTTTCATGATGATTTTATATTTATTCACATATCTACTTTTATTCTACGCACACGGACGAAAATATAAAATATATTTGAAAATATAGCCGTTTTGCCGCTTTTTATAATAGCTTTATAAAAGAAACATATTTAATTTAATAATCTGCTATATTATCTGTCAAATTAAATACAATATTTTGTAATAAAAACATAGTAAACATATTAAAATTAAATAAAATAGTTTTTGTATAAATTTCATGCTCTGCACATTACTAGACTTATTGCTCATAAGAGACGTCAATCCTTTTTGAAAAAAATTAACATAAATAAAACGCAGTAAAAAGGCAATGAAAAATTACCACTTCGTTCATAAACATAAGTTACTTTATTTTCTTTCGTAATATAATATTCTAAATATCAACCTATAACCAACTTTTCAAGCTCAGCTTGGTGCACCTAAGCAAATTTTCGTGGACCTTACACCATAGGTCCACATAAACAGGATTCGTGTACATAAGCTCAGCTGGGTACACCTAAGTAAATTTTCGTGGACCTTACACCATAGGTCCACATAAACAGGATTCGTGTACATAAGCTCAGCTTCGTGCACCTAAGCAAATTATTTTCTACACTACATTAGGCGCCATCTGTTTAGCGAGTAAGTACTCCGCGCGCGGTCGGTATCATTTGCACTACAGTGTTGCCATTCAGTCATTTGCCAATGTTTCCTAGACCCACGCAATTGCCCCCCTTGAGATTCGTAGTATAAGGGCCCTGGCATTCGGGATCAGACATCCGACCAGATAGGAGCGATTTGTAGTTTATCCAAAGAGTGTTCTTTGTTCTTGGCAACTCCCCGTTTCTTCGGCAGGGAATTCAATAAATTAACAACGTAAGTACAATAACTGTGCCACGGTATGATTTCCAAAAAAGAAACGTGATCGTTACCTCCATCATTCCGGATTTTCAAAACAATGACAGTGTCAAGGTTAAATTCCCCAAACAAACCTTTGAAAATCCGGAATGATTGAATTAACGATCGCGATTTTTATAGAAGTTATAAAAAAAGTTTGTCCTTTTTAAAAACAATCGTTCCGGATTTTCAAAGATGCTTTGTTAATCCGGAATGATAGCATTAACGATCGCGATCTTTCCAGAAATTATAAAAAAATTTTTATGCACGCGATTTTTTGAAATTATATAAATATTGTCATTTTCTGAAAATTGAAATAATTATTTATCACAATTTTCGCTACTTATTTCATTTTCAGAAATACTTGTTTGAGAATGTGACCTTCTCAGCTTGATTATTGTTTAGTAAAATTGTAAGTTTTTTCTCCAAGCGTTTTCAGCTTGTAAACAATGTAATGTTATGAGAAGGTCAAATTTTCAAAGCCAACCAAAATAAATACTTTTCTTTATGTCTTATCTCAATCGACTTTTCTTGTGTCTTCCTAATATTGTCAAGCTACAAGAAGCTGCAAGTTTGATTACTACAAAAACGTTTTTATAACTAAACTATTTTCTTGCAATAAGTTGCAGGAAAATAGTTTTTTTGTTCAAGAATGATAGCTAATCAAGCAATAAATTGCACTTTCGATGATTGAACGCAGTCGCTTGATTTACGGACTTCAGAAATCAAGGAAGCGAAACTGATATTATCAATGGAACATTTCTTCTTCAGATGTCTGATGCGTTCCTGCAGTTGCAGTTGGTGGCGTTATACCGTCGCAATGGCGTGTCTTATGCTTACGCAGATTTTTCATATACGCGTGACACAAGGAACCCTGCTTTGTATCGCTGTTCCCAGCCACGCCGCTTTTGTCCTGCCATGCTCGAGGTACTAGAAAACGGCGAAATACAGCGTATTCATGAACACAGCCATCAAAATTACCCATTTCTTGTCCAGCGGCATCAGCTCGTTACAGAAATGTTAAGACAGGCGGCTGAAACTTTGACCCCGATTTTCGACATTTTTAGAAATGTGTCTCGCAGGTATTCATGTTCGGTTATATATAATTATGTAAATATAGTTGCATCTAATTTTGGCCCTTTATTATCCAAGAAACTTAAACCACCATAGAAATGTAATACATAACATACTCCACATGTACCCTCCATCGGTACACTGTTCTCGTCCAAGTTAATATTTCCCCAAAATTTATATTTAGATCTCTCTTTTGCATGAGGGTCCTGCTCATAAGTGTGTCTATGGAGGGTTAATGTTACACTACAATAAACTATTAGTACTGCAATCGAATGAAATCTGAAAGTAGTTCAGTTTCAGATATTTTAACTTTTTTAAGATCTCCAATTTTCATATTAACATTTTTTTTTAAAGTATTTATTCTTATTTACTTTTAATAATGCATAATTATTTTGCTCTTTTTCCATCATTGTTTTCCTTTTAAATTTATTTCACTTATTTAAAAAAACTTGTTGCTCCTTCAATGTCTGTCCTTCTTTTTTTGTTCAATAATCAACCAATCTAAAATGGAAACTCTTGGCATTTGCTTTGTTTTTCTTTTCTTAAAATCATCTTCACTTTCTGTTAAAATATTAGAAGGACCGTTTTTGCAATGAAGGTTGCTTTTATTTCTCAATTTTGAATATAAAGTACTTTTTCCTAACACGTGTAAGCAATATGGCGTTTTGCCTGTCTATTCAGCGTGCTCAAAATAGCCTATTGGCGATGAAGAAAATTGCGCATGCGCACTTTGTATTCGGCGTATTTTGCGCACTAGAGCGGCCAAGAAATGGCTGCTCTAGTGCGCAAAACACACCAAATCCAAAGTACA
>JABFPD010000289.1:0-12767 GCA_022817545.1 Cremastobaeus sp. ZL-2020 | reverse complement strand
CTGCTGCCAGAATTATTTTGGTCTGAGAATAATACAATTTTTAAAATCATAATTTCTATTACAAATAAGCAGTAATCGTTAAACTTAAGAAATCATCCTGAACTTAGATCTTATTCAAAAATAATTTAACTTAGATCTTTTTCGACAAAAATTTCATCTTAAATGTTTTCCATTAAAACTTCATCTTAGATCTTTTTCATCAATAATTTGATCTTAGATGTTTTCCGGCAATAATTTGAACTTACATCTTTTCCGGCAATAATTTGAACTTAGATATTTTTCTGACTTAAAAATAAAATATGTTGGCAAGCCTTCGGCTTACCAAAATATTTAATTTTTTCGTCAGGAAAAATATCGTACTCAACTTGAAAAAAACGAGATTTATGTTGGTAGCTCGAGCCTACGGCTCTCGCTACCAACACAAATCTCGTTTTTTCCTCGTTAAGTAATATACTATTTTCGTGACACCCAGCGAAATGAGATCAAATGAGAACAACTGAGACTAACTGAGAACATTTTTGCCTGCCGTGATGACACTTGTCCTTATATTCTCTTATATCTTCGAATTGACTTTTAATATCATAATATAATTTTAGGGGAACATTCTAATGACTCTACGGATAAGAGTTATGCAAAAAATGATTCGATTATTTGAAAGTCTCAGGGTGGGCTCCCCTCTTAAAGATTCGGAAAATAAAAAAACAAGAAGGTAGATTTTTTGAAAATCCTAAGAGTAAGTCATCCCTTAAACATTTTTTAAGATAATGAAGCAAACTAAATTAAAAACATTATTTACAGATATATTGCATTCACGATTCCCAGAATCCAGTATAAAAGAAATTGTTTGAAGACATTAGATTGGCTGAGGATTGCGCCAAGAAGAAAACAACAGGACTAAAGTCAAAATGATATTTGTTGTAAAAACAAATGTTTTTAAAATTAATTAGGTTATAAATGTTTATTAATTCAATTAATTATTAACTTAGCGAATAAATTAAAAATTCAAGAGTCCATTATAATGGATACGGCAACTGAAAGGGTTAAACTCTTATGCTCTACGCTTGTGTTTTTTCTCTTCAATCTATTTTTCAAATTTTTCATTCGACTGACGTCGAAAAAACTTTGTTATCCAATGAGATAAGTTCAACTAAAATAAATGAAGTAAAATAATTAAAATTTATTAAAAAAAAGCATTTCTTCTTGTGTTTTTAATCATCTCATAAATTTTTTCAACTGCCATCATTGAATAATGAAAAATTAATAAGTAATGTGATTAAATCAGCCAGTTCAACATTTTAATTTTGATAACATTACTATTGTTCGTAAAGTTTTAATATTTTATGCAGTTATAAAATTATTTTTCGTTCATCGAGTCCGAAAGAGGCTATACTAATAACCACACTTTACAAAAATTATTTACATAAAATTCACGTAAATCTACCTCCTCCTTGTTCTAAAATTTTTCATCAAAATATTATACTTGGACTATTTTTTAAAAATAATTCAATTTTATAATAAGTGTTTCGATTGCCTTAAGGGGACTTTTTTCGAAAAAACGATGATTTTTGTCAAAATCTTGAAAAAAATTTTTTGCATCATATTATTCCTTGAACCTTCCTTTATATGTAGCTGAAAGGACTTGTTTGAAATCTTGTTTTTATTGTTTTGCTGAGCATTTATCACTTTAAACCGCTATATCTGAAAACTTTATTTTGCATGTTTTTCAAACTTCCGGACAATATTTTGAAGAAAGTTTCCATTCGATTCTAATGATGTTTTGTCTCCCGTGTCTAAAAAACCCTTGCGGACATTTCTGTAGAACATTTTTTTGAAATTGTATTTAATCTAAAAATTATAACAATGGAAGCAAAAAAACACCTATTTTTGACAAGTTTGTTGACATTTTAAGTTTAGGTCTACATAGGTTTTGATTGAAAAAAAAAATTCTGTTCTACGGAACAAAAAATTGTATAAAAATATTGAAAATTACCTCCAGAATAATGTCCCAAAAATTATCGTTTTTGACCTTTTTTTGTTTATAAAATTGTTGTTTTTCAAAAATTTTCCAAAATAATTTCCCATTTGTTTTTAGGATATTTACCCTGGTTAAAGTCAACCGATAATTCATAGGGTTTTGATATTGAAAATTCGATATCAAAACCTAGTCAAAAAATCAATCACCGAATTTATATGAAACTACACATTTTTCAGAAAATGCAGTTATGAATCCTTATGAAATTTCTGTGTTTAAAAGTAGATGTAGATTTATAATTGAATTTTCGATTAATAAAACCTTATAATTTGACATCTACTTTTAAACGGAGATATTTCATAAGTATTCATAAATGTTTTCTGACAAATTTGTACAGTTTCATATAGATTCGGTGATTGATTTTTCGACTACGTTTTGATATCGAATTTTCAATGTCAAAACCCTATGAATTGTCGGTTGACTTTAACCAGGGTAGGGCTATTAGTATACACAATTTCAGATCATTTCATGCAAATATGTGGATTTTAGGAAATCTCGAAAACAGTCCCCTTAAATGTGTCACTAATTTCAAATCATTTATAATATTTAAATTTCTATTAAAAAAAAGAAAAACATGAAAACTTGATTTAAAATTGGGTTTTGAGAAATGTATACTTAATTTATGTAATAAAACATTTTGTGTATAAAATTTTCTGAAATTATGCAGTACGATAAGGAGATAGGTTTGTGTAAATTTTATGTAAATTAATTATATTAATTTTACATAAAATGTACATAAATCTGCCTATCAGGGTACTTTCGTGCCTACGACGATTCATAAAAGTAACTTTCGTAATCCTGGCGATTACAAACCTCGCCTCTGGCTCAGCTTGTAAACTTCTCTCGAAAGAACAGATTTCCGTTTTTATCTCGCTTGGTGCGTAATATACTATTTCGTTCCTCACGTCCGAAAGTAACTATAGCTACTTTCGGAGGCTACTTTTCGAGGCACGAAAGTTCATGCCTATGGCTATTCACGAAAGTAGCTTTATTTTAGTCCACGGAACGAAATAGTATATTACGCACCAAGGAAGATGAAAACAAAAATCCGTTCCTTCGAGTGAAGTTTACATGCCGAGCCGGAAGCGAAGTTTGTAATCTCGAGGATTGCAAACTTCGTCTTACTTAGGAAGATACCTCCTACGTATATAATTATATATAATTTTTAAGCCAAATTTTTTTATTGAAAGGTATATGAAATTACATTATAATCAAATAAATAAACCAACACAATCAAGTTATTTTCGATTTACAAAATAACATTTTTTTTAAAATATTAAGAAAAGTTGATAAACTTAAGGTTTTGAAAGGGCCCCAATTTGCCGGGGGCCTTAAGCAGCTTCTTAATTTGCTTATGCGGTAATCCGGCACATATGATATGAAGAATTAAGTATAATGGACGCATCGACTGCAAGGATTAAACCCTCATAACATATATTCGACGTTTCACTTTTTCCTACTTACTCTAATTTTGAAGTTTTTCACACACTAGAGGTAAAAAAAAGTTCGTTATCAATTAATGTAAGTAACTAAAATCAATAATATCGTATAATTACAATTTAATATGGTATATTGTTATGCTAGCCACGAAAATGAAGCTTTACTTTTGTGGCAAGCACGGCACTATATTTTTCTTGTTTAATGCATCAATAATGTTAGTTGCAGTGACTTTTCGTGTAATGACAATTCGACAGTTCGAAGCAATTTTGACGTATCTGCATAGTACGGTTTCAAAAAGTCGTATTTGTATACCTTATACATAGCAGATACGACTTTTTGAAACCGTACTGTGCAGATACGTCAGAATGGTTTGGAACTGTCGAAAAGAAGTTAGATCTCGACCAATCATTGTAGCCAATTGGGTGCCACGAAAAGTCTAACTTTCGTAGCTCAAATCAGTTAAGAAATCCAGCAGTTTTGATGCATGTAACAAGAAAAAAGCGTTTGTTGTATTTTTCTCCTCCCCTGGTTAAAGTTTCATGAAAAATTATAGATTTTTATAATCGAATTTTCGAAATAAATATTTATGAAAAGTAAGAAATATTTATGAAAAGTACGAATATTTATGAAACCTTACAATTTTTCGAAGGAAATCAATTATGAAATGTTATGAAAATAATATCTTAATTGAATTCTTTCAAAAAATTACAAGATTTCATAAATATTCGTACTTTTCATACATATTTTTCACTTTTCATAAATCTTATTTTCATAATGTTTTATAATCGAAAATTCGATTATAAAAATCTATAATTCTTCTTGAAATTTTAACCAGGGTCCATACGGTGAAAACTCGGTATAACACTTGGCTACAGTGAATTTTAAAGACGCCTGTTTCACACGGCGTATTTCACGCGCTCATCCCTACCAAATAGTAGGATAATATCTGAGAACAGATCTACGCTAGATCTGATGTTATACTTTGGTATAAGATCCGCCATAAGATCTGTCATCAGATCTAACATCAAATCTGTTGAAATAGCATTTTTGAAACTAACGAAAGCAGAAATTACAAATTTATGTCAGATTTTTCTATAGTTCTGAAATTAGATCTAACGTGAGTTCTTGTATCAGGTATTACATAATTTCTAATTTCATTACTGCTAAAAATATTTTTTTATCAGATTTAATATTAGATCTTACGACAGATCTTCTGGCGGATCTTATGCTAAAGTATAAAATCAGATCTAGCGTAGATCTGTTCTAAGATATTATCCTATTTTTTTGTTAAGTGTATTTCTGGCTTATTTCGCAAGTTGCAGTACATATAAGCGTGTATTACATGATTTTACAAGGAGTCACTAGATTTCACCGTAGTCGGACAAAAAATACTGTACGTATTATGGGAAATCACGCATTCGTGTGATGCACCATGTTAATACAGTAGGAATAATTAAAATAAAAAAATTTATTTTCATTGAAATTAATATATATTTTGTGTTTTTAAATATTTATCATCCTAACATTAAAACAAATTACATAATCGTTTACCAACATAAATAGAAACAATTAAAAAAAATGTGTTAAAAAAATTGTACATTATGGCCGTGGGCGCCACCAGCGCCCGAGGCTTATACGATATTTTATGAACCGAGGAATAGGACAATATTGGAAACGCAGAGTAATACTAGCCACAGTATTGCCCGGAGGACGATACAGAGGCAGTATCACGCTGTGTTTCCAATTTTCTCCGTTTTCCGAGGTGCATAAATAAACTTATTATTGCTTTCGTCCGCGGTAGAAAAAATAACAATCATTTGACCTCAGAGGCAAGCTCGATAGGACTAAAATGTACCAAGAAATGAAATCTGCATTCAAAATGGTATGAATTGTGATAGAAACTTTAAATTCCACTTTTTTTATTATCTGTATAATACGCTTTTATACGGCGGATAATATACATCTAATATGCATCTAATATTCATTTAAAACGTGTTTAATATTTTTGGAATACCAATATAATATGTGAGTTATTAGCACATAATGTGTTTATAATATATGAATAATTCTTGTGTAAAAGTTTGATAATAAATGTATAAACTTGTAATAATACCAATCGCCTGTACTACTATTATATGATAATAGTACTTGTAATACATAAATATTCGATATATATTCCGTAGTGAATACGCAGAGTTAACAATAATAATACGCCACTATAAGATTCATTCTATTTCACACTCTCTGATATCATTTCTAATATACGGATAATACGCATGGTTTCAAATTCTTTTAAATATATATACCCAAGCGATGTACTGCTTTTGTAGGCGGACATTATGCGATTATATACGCATCTATTCCATGTGTAAAATTTACGTATTATACTTCGTTCTTCGAATCGAATATACATCTAATCCAAAGATAAAATGCTCATACGTGTTTTGCGGGTTCCTGCAAACAGATGCGAGCGACGTTGCGCTTGGTGCTGTCCTTTATCAGCAGGATGATGAGGGAAGGCACCAAGTGATTTCCTTTGCGAGTCGCACCTTGAAAGGTAGCGAACTCACTTATTTCACTACTGAGAAGGAGCTCTTGGCCATCGTCTGGGCCCTGGACAAATTTAAAAATTATCTGTTGGGTACAAAGTTTACAATAGTGACGGATCACAAAGCTTTGATTTTTCTTAAAAGATGTAAATTGGGGAATTCTCGGCTGACGAGGTGGATTTTGTCCATACAGGACTATAATTTTGAAATAGAACATTGTGCAGGTAAAGATAACGTGGTTGCTGATAATTTGAGTCGCTTTTGTCCAGAGTCCAGGGGGGCTAGTAGTGGGAGTAAAATAATCATTAATCCTTTGGCAAGGAAAGAGTCTAAGGAATTTAGGGAAAGATTAAAAAACATAGTTATTGAACAGAACAAGGATGACAAGGTACAAGAAATAAAAAAAGAACTAATAGATGTAAATAAAAATTGTGAAATAAAATTTACATTTTGTTAAAATGTCCTTTTATTTAGGGGGGCAGATGTAACGTTTCAATAAAGAAAAGGATTTTTTTAATAAGAAAAGAAAATAAAGTTGAAAAAAGAAGAATAAAATTGATATAATTGCTATAATTGATATAAAATAAAAATCTGCAGTAATGAAAGCACGCGCCGTGACATTTGTAAACATTAACCGCTATTTTGAGTTGATGAAAACGCGCACTGACTTACCGACCGAAACTCCCGATAATTCAAAACCCGATATTGAAAGTTTGAATTTTGCCGCGCTAATGAGTTCGAATTTGAATCCGCTAGTTGGCGTATTCAAATTTCCTCGCTCATTAGCATTTTTGGGAAAAAAATAAATAAAGGGGAGCGTTTGGCCAAGCACCGACACAGTTTTCCAAGCTGCAGCGGATAGTGGCAAGGAAGAAGAAAGGCCAGTCCAGGACTTTCTCAAAAGTATTTTTGGTGGTGCAGTAGATCGTGCCCTTTTCTTCTTCTCTTTCCTGGTGGTGCAGTAGATCGTGCCCTTTCTTCTCTTTCCTGGTGGTGCAGTAGATCGTGCCCTCTTTCTCTTGGTGGTGCAGAAGATTGTGCCAGGTAACTATACTCCAGGTGGTGCAGAAGATCGTGCCAAGGGGAAAAAGGGGGGAAGGGCTGACCAAGCAATAAATAAGGGGGAGGTCATATATCTTCAAGTCTTTGAAATATTAAAATTTTTGTTAATAGCGGCATTTAAATGTTTAACATGGAGTAGAAAATTCTCGGAAGTGCGCTTCTCCGAACCGGGTCCCCACAAATAAGTAGTTTTGTTTTGTTTCTGATAATTTTGTAAGTTTGTTCGGCTATTTAAAAAGTTTTTCAGTTTGTTCAAAATGGCAATTAGATTATTGATACAGAACTTTGGAAAAGTAATAACGCGATATTCTATTTTTGAAATAAAGGTTTATAATGGCGCGTGGATTATTAACCCTTTAAAGTACTTTCGGGTCTGATAGACCCGAGCAAAATGTTTAATCGATAATAACTTAGTTATGGTTGGTACAGTAGGGTTCCGCGTATTGCGGGAAAAAACTTGATGGTGTGCTCTGTCGGTAGGCACCACAGAAAAATTGTTGGCTCAAGTTGGTAACGTGTTGCAACGCGTTAAAAGATTGTTTCGGGTCTACTAGACCCGAAAGTACCTTTACGTCATAAAAACTGAATTGTTTGGGAGTAAGTATTGCGGTAATTCAGTGACAACTTTTGTCACTTCTTTTATGTTTACTTCCTCGTTTTTAAATTCTAACCTCAAAAATGTGTTTAGGTAAAAAAACTGAAGTTCTAAATAAATTTTTTGGGTGTGAAGTGCTAGTAACATCGAGATGTAAGTATATTTGTACTTTTGATAATAAAAAAATATAAATAAACTATTACATTAATTTTTTTATTTAAAAATTGATTAAATACTAATTGTCATAATTGTTTAAATAAATGCAGCAAAAATGTACACTCGTTCTAAAACGAGAACGGCCGCTGAAATTGTGAAAGTTTTAAAGGATGTTGACCACTCTCAGGAGTCGGATGATGATGATCGTGATTCTCTAATCTCAGAAGAAGAATTCGAAGTGGAATTTGAAAGTAGCCACGAATCAGAGGAAGAAGCCTCGGACGAAGAAGAACAGGAAGGCATCGACGAAAGCAACGACGAAAGCAATGAAGAACCTGCAGCAAAAAAGTCCCGTGGACGTCGAGTTCGCTTCTTACGTGGGAAAAACAACGTGATAAAATGGTCTCTTGAAGCGCCAGAAAGAAGAGGATCGCGATCTGTTACAACAAAGTATGATGCAGGCCCGCAGAATGGTGCTGAAAACGTCCACTCTCCCATCGAAGCATGGTTATTACTATTTAGTGACAACATGTTAAATTTAATCGTGAATTATACGAACATGAGAATTGCGACTGAAAGATCGAAATCAGCTAATCGAGATTCTATCAGTTTTTATGCCGATTTAGATGTGATTGAGTTGAAAGCGTTTCTGGGTTTATTATATTACGCAGGTTTGTATAAATGCGGCAAAAGCTCAACTAGTGTTCTGTGGGCGCCATTGGCAATGCCTTTGTTTCGTGGAACTATGAGCCAGAATAGGTTTAAATTTTTGCTCCAAGTTATTCGTTTTGATGATTCTCAAACACGCGTCGAGCGATCCGCTAGCGATCAGTTTGCACCCATACGCGAAATTTAGGAAATTTTGATCAACAACTGCAAACATTACTATACACCGAGTACGAACTGTGCGATCGACGAACAACTACTTGGATTTCGAGGTAAATGTCGTTTCAAAATGTATATTCCATCTAAACCGGACAAGTATGGATTGAAGATTGTTTCTATGAACGATTCGACTACTTCATATATGATAAATGCAATTCCTTATGTGGGTAAAATGGATCAGTCTTTGCTACAAAACAATGAATCGATATGTGAATACTACGTTCGCAATTTGTCGGAACCGATTCATAATTCCAATAGAGTTATCACAATGGATAATTGGTTTACGACTGTTCCACTCGCTGAGCGCATGCGAAAAGAGTACTCATTGTCTGTTGTTGGTACATTAAGAAAAAATAAGCCGCAAGTGCCACCCTGCTTCACGAAAGTTGTAAAGTCGGAGCCTATTCGATTTGGCTATCACGAGGGAAAAACTCTTGTTAGTTATAATCCGAAGAAAAACAAGATTGTTTTGTTACTTTCTTCAGTACATAACAAAGGTTTTGTTGACAAAGAAACTGGAAAGCCTGAAATTGTTCTATATTATAATAAGACTATGTGTGGGGTAGACACTTTTGATCAGTTGTGCTATTCGTTCACAACAGCGCGTAAAACAAGGCGTTGGCCACTGCGAATTTTCTTCGGTATGTTAGATATGGCAGCCGTGAACAGTCAGATTTTGTATTTTTTTCCGGAGGAAAACAAAATCTACACACATAATCAATACCTCGAAAATCTTGTGCTAGAACTCGTAAAGCCTCAACTCGAGCGTCGCTTGCTACAAACTCATTTGCGCAAATCTATTCGCTTGTTTATTGAAAGTGTATTAAGACCAGAAATTGAACCTGATGAGCGAAATGGGAATGATTCTGTAGAGGACAATACGTTAGTAAAGAGAGTTAGATGTTCTTTTTGTCCCTCATCTAATGACCGAAAAACTAAAACCATTTGTCTGAAGTGCAGAATGCCTATGTGCTTGCAGCACACAGCGAAGCTATGTACCAGGTGCACTGCGTAAGCGGAAATACTTTTCTAAGCATACCTAATTATTTTTTAAGTATTGTATAACTATTACAAATGTTTTATTCATTCTTTAAATATAGATAATGTGATAAAAAACTTTATTAGTTCACTTTTTGGCAACATTTACATTAAAAATCATAAAACATCAATTCTTTTATTTCAGCAAAAATTAAGAAACTTCACCCAGTTGAATAAATATACTTTTCAGATCGGATCATTCTACAACATTTTTTTTCTCAAAGTTCAAACGTTTGTTTTCATTGAATCATATAAAATACAATATTTTTAACACATTTTCACATAGTTGTGAATTTAAGAAAAAAAAAAGTTTTTTGCTTGAAACGTACTCACATAATTGTTTATAACTTTAACAAATTGTTTATTTGTTGACTTTTTATTACTCGACCATATTCCTTATACCTTGACAAATGTGACAGTATATTATTGATTTTTTATAATGTCATAATCATGGATAAATTAATTATTAAAGGGGCGCCGGGTCAACTGGACCCGAAAGTACTTAATCGGTTGAAACTTCCATAGATACTTTAAAGGGTTAAGAAAAAACTTTAATTAACTATTCTGCACAAACAAACCTAAAATATAAACTACACAGATTGTTCAAAATTATTTAATATTTTTTACTTTGTAAATCCAATCGGTTAATTAAAGTTAACCACTGTTCTTTCCGTTTTGGATCATGGGAAAAAACATGGACGGTATCTCTCGTTTTCGAAGGACAATGCGGAACCATACATTTTCGACCCATTTTCGCACTTTTAATTTAAACCGTCAATTATAACGCTCGCAATCACTCACACAATATGTAACGTCCACCCAGTTCAAATTCCCGCGACGCGGTTGAGCGAAAGAGAGATAGTGAGCTAGAGAGAAAGAAATAGAGTGCGCAGCTGCAGCGCCACCTGTCGCATGTAACATAGAAACTATGTTACGAAATAAAATAGCGGAGTGGATACACCCTGAAATCGACCGACATTTCACCTTAAGCCAGCTCCTTCACTAAATGTAAAAATTAAAATTATGCGTAATTCTTAATTGATAATTTCGAAGATAATTAAAGGCTATATTCTACATTTCGATGGTTCTTACGAAATTGATTATAAAATTAAACAAGCGATTGTAAAAAATAGCACCATGATGAATTTCATGAAAATTTTATTCGTGTTTTTGGACTCTCAACATAATGAATGTCATGTTCAAATGTGTAATGATTTAACAACCAAAAGTACTACGAATTATAAAGAGAACAGTCCTGGGGCTCAGTATGGTAAGGAAACGTAGCCAACTACTTTTGAGATAGAGGTTGTGTTGTCTTAACATACGAGTCGAACACGTATCGTTAAAAAATACTACCCCTGAACAAAAGTATTTTGCATTAATAACACCAAAAGCATTTTGTCAAGTTCTACAGAAACTCGAGTGTTATAAATATTTAAAAAAACCAGTTATGACTATACAAAAAAAGAATGTGTATTCAAAGTGAAAAACGATTACTTCAGAAGTAGTATCTTTAATTGCGAGTGTCTACAATTAAAAGTCATGTTATTACCTTGTCGACACATTTTTGCAACTAAAACATTTTTTAAACAATACTCATTATTTGATGAAAAAATCTGACATAAGAGATGGACAAAGAAACATTGTGTGGAAGAATTTTTAAATTTGCAAGTTCCTCGTGTAGAATCACACGTTCTGCAAAATGATTGCATTATTATAAGAAAATCTGAAATTACGGAAAAAGTGTGTACTACAGATGATATGTGTGAAGTTAAGAAACAGTCCATAGAAAAAACTCTTCAGAATATTGTTTTTTATGGAACTCTTTAGATAAATTTTTAGAGAACGTGCAAGCTTTAAAAAGAATTAATTTTTTTTGCAACAAAGATGTGGAAATATATGTACAAGAAAAAGTAATTCGAAAAAATGAAAACAATATCAAAGACCAATCACCGTATTATAATATTTGCAATAAAAGAACAATTTTAAAAATCACGAAAAATATTTTTGGCAACCACAACATCATTAAATATAAACAACCTCTAAAAGATTTAGAACAACTAGTTAAACAGTCCAAAGATGTAAATATACTTCTGTACTAAACTGTGTCAGAATAAATACAGGGAAACTACACAAAATTCGGAGGACGGTATCAAAAATATTAAGCTTTCCACACCAATGAGAATTTAAGAAATACCCCGAGGTGTATTTGAAACTTATATCCGTAAAAGAAAAACAACTTCTCAGCATGAAGAAAATACTTTAAAACGACAAAAATTATAATTTTGTATAATTATACTAACTTATAAATGATGTATCTCATTAATGCAAATTTACGTAATTAAAAATTAAGCATAAAATAGTATTATATTAATTTTAACTACTATAATATATATAATCATTGCCTTCAATATTTTGTAAATTAAAAATAAAATTAAAAATAAAAATTGATATTTTGTTTAATTGTCTATGCAATCACTTTTGAATATCATGAAACATTATACAATTAACATATAATGTAAGAAAGTGTCGATACCCTGGAAAACCTTGATCGATAATTAAAAATAGAAGACACGGTAATAAAAAAATGTATATATTAAATTAACTCTTTTTCACTTATTTTAAAACACTTATTTTTAAACAGCACACATTACTGCATATAATATTTCATTGACATCTTGTATCTGCTTTTCTAGATCTACTTAAATAAATAAAAAATAATAGAGAAATATTTAATTATGTCATATTAAAATGATACATCTTATATATGTATTGTGATATAAGTAAAAATTGTTAGAATTTTATTTTATTATTGATAAATGTGCGAACTCCTTTTTGTGTAAATATTTGTTCTTGTGTAAATAAATTTTATTCATATTTACATATTTTTCTAAATAAAAATTACTTATAATTTATACGTTAATTTATACGTTAGCTTAATGTTTAATATACTTTAATGTGCTTAAGAGTACAATATATAAACAAATTTAAAATAAAAATGGGTCATTCC
>JABFPD010000288.1:0-12775 GCA_022817545.1 Cremastobaeus sp. ZL-2020 | reverse complement strand
GAGCGGCGAGGAGCGAAACTGGTTTTGCAAATGAACGGGGAGCCAATGGGCTCTTTGCAACGTACTCCACTTGGAGTGTCCCTTCCAACTTGGTTTTCGTGTTTGGTGGACAAGTAATATAATGATAATAATATATAATTCATATGTATCTATCTTTCATAAAATATTATTGTAATAACCCTTCACTTATTTGTGTATTTTTTCAGTAAAAAAAATCATTTAATAAAACAATGTTTAACATTAATTCAACCTCATCGCATTAGTTGATAACAAGAACAACGTTTGAGTAACTATCATGTTTTAGTAAGATACATTTCAGTAATAATTCTAAAAAATATATTTTAACTTAATGTATAACTTGATATTACAGTTTTTCTATGATCCTCAAAACAACTGTATATGTCGAATTACAATTAAAACAGTTTTTTTTCTGGTAATTTGCACAATTTGCATTAATTCGACTGGTGGGTTTTGCATTCAATTAACTGTAAATAAGTGCTGTGGCATTATGTTTCAATACTGGATATATATATTTAATATTTTATTCCTTGTGTATGTACACTGAATTGTGGTTTTACAGAAAAACCAGGTAACTCCACTTTTCAACATTTTGAGAATAATGCATTTAAAGATGGACATTCCCATTTACACCTATAGTAGAAAATTTCATTTAAAACCGATTCTATTGAAAATTGGTAGATTTGATGTTTAGAAGAATACTACAAAAGAAAGTTCAACAATGTGCCAAAATGGCATTAATTCAATTTTCCTGATTTGTGAAATTCCCTGGTTTTTCCTGATAGCCACAGATATTGTGTTGTAAAAATAGTTCAGTGCAAAAGGAACATACCAGGCATTATTTCTGTACATACATTTCATAAATGAATGCTAATTTTATGTCTGTTAAATATATTTTATTTATTGCTGAATCGAGGTCCTTATTAACGATATTATGATCCCTCAAGCAATGATAAGGGATCAAAACAGTGTGCGTGTAAAACTACCATTCCATTGGCTTCAAATAGGAATCTTATATTTGCAATGATCATTAATATAATATAATAATAATAATAAAATGGTTGGATAAATTATTTTTCTAAACATGTATTAGAATAGACATTATGATCCATAACGAGGCTGAAATTCCGAACATGAAAGTTCTTAGCCAATTTGTTTAACTATATACAGCGTCGTTCTTGCGTACAGCTATTATGCAGGTATTTTGAAAGAGAAACAAATGATTTTATTGTTTTTTTTATGTATTGTGACGTAGTCCCGGGCTACCAGCGAGCCGGGGACTAGCACTAGATTTTGACCGGCTGGGCAGGGAAGTTACGCAGAGCGCCAGCCGACGAAAGTCGGCGCGACGAACACATGCGGCACAAAACACACGCGCGAACGCCACTTTTGATTCGCACGACTTCCCGACCGACATCTCAGGATGGGTATTGGCACAGGGCTAAAAGCACTTGCACTCGGACACGGGTATAAAAAAAAACAAAACTTTATTCAGACACGGTACAAAACACACAACTCGCTCGCGCGTTGACATTCGCTCGCCCGCAATCTCTGGAATTCCAGGGCCGACCGACTGCTCGTTACATATAATATCGACAACGTATTATAATCCGACGGCACTCGGGCGGATTGCAATCAGACATGATTGCCGCGGTTTCTACGAACACGTGTGTGCTCGCTGCTTTCCCACTTGCGTCTCTCTCGCGAACGAGCGCGCTCGGTTTTCCGGAGTAGCACGGACGCTCGCGCGTATCAGCTGACAAGCTATCATTGGTCCGAAAGCTTGTGCTAGTCGCGCGCGCTTGTACGCGGAGTCTTCGCGCGCTTTTTGCCAGTAACGACTTTTCACATCGTTATATTGTACATTCGAGTCTTACAAAAATTTTTTTCATTGAAATATGTATTTGATTAACTTATTGCTAATATATTCGTTATTAGATTACACTCATTGTTAAGAATTTAGAAAAAAACAGCAAATTTTTAAAACAAAAGTGACCCAAGTTGATCCAAGGTGAGTTATAATCGCAATTTTAACCATTACTTCATGTATATCAAAAATATATGTATTTGGATTGAAATAATAGGTTTCTGGTTTTTGGCTTTCTAGTTGTAGCGTGCAAATAGACACTTCCTAATTAAAATTGCAATCATTCAAAAGATTACCAGTACATATTACCCAAAACTGTTGCATAACGCACAAGTATTGTATTATAAAAATTTACTGGATTACGGTCAACGGTGCACGGGCAAAAACATATATTGTTTAAAACGTATTTCGACAACAATATGTTGTTGTTGTTGTTGTTACGCCACCAACTACAACAACAGTATTGTTGACATTTTTGTAAAAGGCAACGTTACACAATTCAAAACACACAACAAACACTCACACGAGAAATAACACAAGCGAGGACAAAACGTGGATCACTCTGTTGTTCCTGTTGCTGATGAACCGCAGCGCACAGTGGAGTACAGATTGAAGTGACAATCAGGTTGACATTGTCAACTTGACAGACAGCGACGATAACTATACGTTGAAGTCGTTGAGAACTATGATCGGATCACTATACGCGCGCGCGTTCGACAGTTCGTAACCGTCGACGAACATACGGGAGCAGCTCGTGCGAATGACAACGTATAGGCTCCACGACTAAGTAGTGACTGAGTAGCTCAGAATGTCTTTGTTTGTAAACAGACAATAACAATGACACATGAATTTCAAAGCACGTACAATGTTGAAATAAAGTTAACAAGAAAACACTGAAAAATGTCTAATTTTTAAGGAGCCGTTCATTAATGATCGTCATAATAAGAATTATTTGTAATTAATTTTCTCTTCTAAAAATTGTTTTTCCAAAATTTCAAGTTTTCAATTTTATGTCAAAAAATAAATACAGTTTGATACATATTTTTTGAGACAATGTTAATAAATTAATAACTACACATTTTTAAACGAATGAAATTTAAAAATGAAATTTTTTGCTTAAGAAAAATCGTATATCGAACGTAAGTGACGTTTCCATACAATAATAGCGTTTGTGCCAGAAGAGATGAAATTTGAGAATAAGCAATTCATCCCGTATTGCGCACAAAGTTTTTTTTACAATGGTTGGTCGAAAGTTCCTATTTTGCTTGTCAAAACGTGCGACAGAAGAGATTAGAATCTGACGGATTCTAACCCCACATTTTTTGAGATACGTAATAGAGACTTTCGTCCTACTATTTTAGAAAATTTGGCCGCATTGCCGCAAAAATAAAACTTCGACATGTAATGTCGATAAACGCCACTTCTTCCTCACCTTAAGAAATATTTTTAATACGCCTCGGTTGAAGACAAAGATGAAACTTTGAGTCAGTTATGGCCGAAAGGGGCGAGGAGCTGACAATACTATGTTTCCACTATTGATGCGCATTAGGCTCCGCGACATAGCGACTGGGTAGCTCAGGATGTCTTTGTAAACGGACAATAACAATGACTCTATCTTTGTCGCACTAAACTGGATAGCTGCTGCGTCTTTCTGTTGACAAACAGAAAATAGCAATACCGCTGTCTTTGTCACGTTTTGATGTCGCGGAGCTTATAGTATCTGGGAATTTCCGCAAGTGCGTCTATAACTGACGTTTTCCAAAATGTAAACAATCGCCTTTTTGTTTTTAAAATATATATGTGTTTTTTAGATAATTATTTTGACAATAGCTTCTAGTAGCAGCTGATAAGTTTTTTTTAATTACCTCGGATAATTTTTCGTTATTTCATTTCTAAAAATGTTTCTTAGGCCATTTAGTCCGTTTTTCTGTGGAACAGAACCATCTGTATAATATTGCCTTCGTGCAAAATTGGTCCGACTCCGGGAAATCCGTGAATGCCTTAGTATCGATAAAATTAAATGTTAAGACAAATGAATCGGCATTAGGCCCGACATAAAACGTTTTTGTTTGTCAAATAAGTTGACCGGCATAGGTCGTCTTCCTTTGTCATTCGTGTTGTGATTTGAAATTTACTTACCTTACTCGCTAAGTTTGCAGCCTCCTCGGCATGGGTATTGGGTAGACCAGGTACGGTGACCAGAGAGAAAGAGACCGTTGCGCTGAACAACGTTTAAAATATATGAGCGCTCAGAGAATCTGTCCTTGTTTATGGTCCACCTTAGTAATGGGACTGGGTATTTCCAGCCACATATATTAGGCCCTGTAACGTAGAAATGTGACAAAAACAGCGGCATTGCTATCTTCTGCTTGTCAACAACCAGAAAGAGGTCGAAGGTAGGCGCGCACAATCTAAAACGTGTCAAAGAAAGTATCATTGTTACATTTTATTTTCCACAACAAAAACGTCCCGAGCTACCTATAGTGACGCAGCAGCGTCGAGGAGCTTATATTATACGGTACTTCTGTTTGGACGAGCAATTTTGCACATGATAACAAGCAATTTGTAATGAAAAAAACAAATACAGACAATGATAACCGAGTGAAAGTTTTGTTGATAAAAAAAGAGGTCGGAAAAGTACGCGACCACTCCCGGGTGTAAATTATTTTTTGATTTTGTGTACATTTTAATAGTAGTAATTTTACTGCGTTTCTTTTAGCGGTATGTTTACCGTGTGTTTGTATGAACATTGCTGAAAAATACAGCAATAATTTTGACTGTAAAATGGATTCCAAAAAAGATTAGAACTATATTTTTCAGGATCGTATGAGACATTCCAGAAGCTTCTGGAACAAACGACGCCTGGAAAGATCCGAAAAGTTAATCTACAAATCTCATAAAATTAATATTTAGAAAAATAATTAAATAAAAAATATAATTTTTCTTTTGAAATTTAAGCAGGTTGTTGTTTTGAAAATGTAGTTGGGTTTTTTATACCAATTTTTTATGAATATTTGGGACATTGATCTGAATTTAAAACGTCATGGAATTTTCCAGATGTGTATGGTTTAATTCACGAAATTATCAACTAAGAAATCACAGCTGATACAGGAAAATCCCAGTAAAAAACATATAATCCAAGGATTAATGATATAATATAGTTATTTTTTAATTGAAAAAGTTCTGTTTTTATGTTTTACATAATTTTATCCTCTATAACATTGTTTATGTATGAAAATATATGATAACAATAATATAGTAGAAATTATTAGTAAAAATCTTGAACATTTGAATATAAAATTGTTAATGTCAATTTTTTTTATTGTTTCGAATATATTTTTAATTTATAATTTTTGGCGCGTCGGCATTAAAGAACTATCATTACTTATAAGAACTATTAAGAACGACTAATATTATTTTCTTTCTTCGCGAAATATTTTATTTTTCATGTCTTCCGTCCTAAAAGATATGTATAACGTATCTAATTGTGTTACTTGTAATCTTCGTTAGCAGTCGTAAAATAATAAAATTGCTTTCTTTGTCAAGTTCGAATCTGTTGCGGTTCTTTGTGCATTTCTTTTTTACGATTGGAAGAATGCTTCGTTTGGGTATGCCGGTCTAATAAAATACATCGTTTTGTCAACGTTCATTTTCCCCGGATGTAGATCGCGCGAAAAAAAAGTAACAAAATAAGTGACAAAAATGCTAACGTACATATTGAAATTTTCAGATTCAGATTTGTATACATTTTTAACAAACGACAAAAATTTATTCTACACTGAAAAGAAAACACTGAACTCCAATAACTAAAGAAACATTCAACTCAAATGTAACGAACAATTAACAATAAGTCGAACGAATGTTATAAACAGTTAATAATTATAACAAGTTCACGAAGGTTCCTCAGAAGTACTTAATAATATGGTAGACGTAGAAAAGTTTTCAAATTCAACAGATTCGTGGATATTTCAATGTACCGTGCTGCTGCTATGTACGCTATTTCCATACCTCGATTCTCTCGATAAGCAAGACAAAGAGAAATATATTTGTTCACTCAAAAGTAAACAAAGACGCACGAAAGTACGAAAATGGCGTATAATTCGACGGCTCTGATTAGAATTACCCCAACTCAGAATTTCTGATATTCTTCCGCCGATTTTTATCGGGAATCCCAGAAAGTTTTTTTTCTAAAAAATTTGGGCAATTCTACTTGGAGCCATCGAATTCATAAATTGCATCTCCTAATAACATATAAGCTGTGACATAAGATTGGCTGTATGAAATGGCACCGATCGGAAAGCGCACCGAACGGAAACGATGCCGACAAATACTAACTTCACGGTGAACGCGAGGAATGCGACACCGAGGCAGAGAACTCGCGCGTGAAATGATAACTTTGAAGTAGCGTTAGTTGTAACTGCAAAGAATAGATGGCGCGCGTATGAATCTGCTCTTGTTTCAGAATGCATTTTATTCATATTTACATCATTGCAAATTAACAAGTTTAGCCAGTTTGCTTATAAAATTAATTCATGTTATACACATATTATGGGATTATAAGTAAAAGGTTTCTTAACATAATTTCTTTTATTTTATATTTTATAACCAATAATTTAAACAGGAAATAATTTTAGAAAATGTTAAATTTAAACTATGCATTAAAACATAATAAAAAATGCAAATCTGTGGCTAAGAGGAAAAATCAGTTAAGTCCATTTCCCATGAAAATTGAGTAAATGATAACTTTGTAATCTATTGCACCTATATTTTATTATCGTCAGACTAGATTATAGAAAATCTGCTTTATTTTTATTATTAGACAATTATGAAACTTATTTTTAATATAGACTTAAATGCAAATTTAAAAATTGAAACCCGTGTTTTTCTCAAAATTTAGAAATATGAACTAAACTGGTTTTTCCTTCTAGCCACGCAGAAATATATAAATGTTAATTTAAATTTTGTTTAAGCGTGAATGACACTTGGAAAAAGTTTTCTTTTCCATTCTAGCAATTTTTTAAAGGGACTCCCCGAGATCGTTCAAGTAAAACGTAACGCAAATCCCCCCCCCCCACCTCCGTGACTACGTTATGTAATGCCTGAACGATCCCTTCGGTAAAATGGCTGAAATTTTGCATGAATTGATCGGATATTTTGTAAATTGTATTATTCACGTAATTCTATAAGATACTTATGATTAATTACTCGACACACTATATATGTAAAGCCTTGATAGCAAGGGCGTATTCAGGCTGGGGCAAGATGGGGCGTTTGCCCCACCTTGAAAAATTAGAGCGAATATTATGTAACATTAAACTATTTTTGCAATATTCTCAATATTCCAATATTTATGAAATGTGTCCCATCTTAAGCTTTTTTCTGGATACGCCCCTGCTTGATAGGTCTTGCTTAAGAAATTCCACATCAACCTAAGTAATTGTTACAATTAGAATGATGAACATAGACAAGTTATATCTTATCTCCAAGGAGCATTCTACTTGCAACAGTTACTCAATTTGTCGTGGAATCTCAGAGTCGACCCACGAATCAAGATTTTGCATAGTGTGCCGAGTAATGATCATATGTATCTGATAGAATTATGTCCTTTATTATTATTATTATTATTTACTTGTCCATCAAACATGAAAACCATGTTTGAATGGACACTCCAGGTGGAGTATGTAGCGGAGAACCTTGCGACTCCTCGTTTCCTTAATAAAATGTTTTACGTTGCGGCTTATCAGGCCAGCGAACAACCTACACTGACATAGTGTAGGAACAATTATGTCCTTTACTGGATGGTAAAATGTCATTGTGGAAGTCAGGATGAAAAGTGCTATTAGAATATAACATCTCAATAAAGTATATGAGTTGCAATATTCAATAGTGAGTTCTTAAAGAACAAATTTTTATTTAAGAAAAAATTATTTGAAAAAAATACACTATTATTATTTAAACATTACAACTCAGATATTCAGCTAAGATACAATATTCCTACAGTAATTTCATCCTGAATTACTCAATGTCATTATGCCAACCACTAAAACATGTAATTCTATGAAATACTTATGTACCATTATTTGACACACTATGAAAACACTTGCTTCATAGGTCGATGCAGAGATACCAGAACCTCCGGAGTAACTGTTGCAATTAGAATGCTGCATCTTGACAAGACATATCCATTTTGAATCTCCAGTGTACTATTCCTTACAGTAAAACTATAATTTTTACAAAAAAAAACCTCTAACAAAACATACTTTTTTGATTCTAACATGATATATCTTGTCTCCATGCTGCATTCTAATTGCAACATTTATTCAGAATCGACCTATGAAGCAAGTTTTTTCATAGTGTGTCGCGACACACTATGAAAAAGTATTTCATAGTATTATACGTGCTTTACTGGTTGGCATAATAACATTAAGTAGGTGTGGATGAAAGGTGATATGGCAATATTACATCTTTGCAAAATATATTAGTTCCAATGTTCAAAATATATTAGTGAATTTTTTTCATATAATTTTTTTTGGAAATATTACAATTTTTGTTTCTTGAAAACTCATGAATAGTGCACTATTGAATATTCAACTGATATACTTCATTGAAATGTTATATTCCAATAGCAATTTTCATCTTGACTTCCACAATCACATTATGCAATCCAGTAAAGCACGTAATTCTATCAGATATTTATGATCATTAGTCGACACACTATGTAAAGCGTTGCTACATAGGTCGACTCAGAGATTCCACATCAACCTGAGTAACTGTTGCAATTAGAATACTGTACGTAGACAAGATATATCTTGTCCCCATGAAGCATTCTAATTGTAACAGTTACTGAGGTTGATGTGTATTCTCCGAGTCGACCAATGAAGCAAAACTTTACATAGTTTTTCGAGTAATGAATCATAAGTATCTTATAAATTTACGTGTTTTAGTGGTTGGAATAATGGCATTAAGTAAGTGTAGATGAAAGGTGCTATTACAATATTACATCTTTGCAAAGTATATTAGTTTCAATGTTCAAAATATAATAATAAATTTTTTTCAAATAATTATTTTTGGAAAAATTAACATTCTTGTTCTTTGAACACTTGTTATTGAATATTACAACTCATATAATTTATTGAGATGTTATATTTTAATAGCACTTTCCATCCTGAATTCATTACTCGACACACTATGTAAAGCCTTGCTACATAGGTCAACTCAGAGATTCCACATCAACCTAAGTAACTACTGCAATTAGAATGCTTCATGGAGACAATATATATCTTGTCTAGGTACAGCATTCTAATTGTAACAGTTACTCAGGTTGATGTGGAATCTATGAGTGGACCTATGAGGCAAGGCTTTACATAGTGTGTCGAGTAATTAATCATAAATATCTTCTAGAATTACGTGCTTTAGTGGTTGGTATAATGATATTGCGTAATTCAGGATGAAAAGTACTATAGGAATATTGCATCTTCACTAAGTATATGAGTTGCAATGTTTATATGATAGTAGTGTACTTTTTTTAAAAAATTTTTTTAAAAAAATAAAAATTTTTGAAAACTCATTATTGAATATTGCAACTCATATACTTTATTGACATATGTTACATTCTAATAGCACTTTTCATCCTGCCTGCCACAATGACATCATACCATCCAGTAAAGCACGTAATTCCATCAAATATATATATGATCAATACTCGACACGCTATGCACAATTTTGATTCATGGGTCGACTCTGAGATTCCACAACAACATGAGTAACTGTTGCAATTCGAATGTTCCATGGAGACAAGATATAACTTGTCTAGGTTCCTCATTCTTCCTCATTCTAATTGCAACACTTACTCAGATTGGTGTGGAATCTCTGAGGCGACCTATGAAGCAAGGCTATGCATAGTGTGTTGAGTAATGATCATAGATACCTGATGGAAATACGTGCTTTACTGGATGTCATAATGTCGTTGTGGAAGTCAGGAACACTGTAAAAAGAGTACAAAATAGGAGTTTTTAGCGTCTTATTTTAAGACACTACCGTCTTAAATTCAGTCAGCTTGTATGTCTAAATGACTTTCATACGTCTGACTTCACACGAATGACTGAAAACCTTCTACAAAAAGTGTCTGAATTTAAGACATCTGTTTTTACAGTGAAGAAAAGTGCTATTAGAATATAATATCTCAGTAAACTATATGAGTTGCAACGTGCAAAATATAATAGTGAATTTTTTTCAAATTATTTTTTTTTTACAAAAATTAACATTCTTGTTCTTTGAACACTTGTTATTGAATATTGCAACTCATATAATTTATTAAAATGTTAGATTGTATATTTTTATAGCACTTAATATTGTAATCACCGGATTTAATTAATTCACGATGCAACAATAATAAATAAAATGTACGCACTCACAAATATTGGTTTATTCGTTTCTATCCCAAAATTGTAATATTATTTAAATTTTTAAAGTCTATGTTATTCTGATTATTATTTATTTACAAGAACTTTGTTTATGCATGATATACGAAATTGTACTTCATTAATGACTTTTGCGGCGCAGAACTTTATTCTAATTAAAATATTATAATATTATAATTAAATTCATTAAGTGTGTGTTTTTTCTTATTGTAAATGGAATATATTATAAAAATAAATCATTTAATGTTAATATTTTAGCGCTCTGATTTTGAATTGAGTTCCGCGCGTGATCCCTGCCCCCGCCACTCATTCATTCTGTGAATAGGCGAAGAGCCGCTGCAAATAAAATTCATTATGTACGCCACTTTTTCGGAAGATCGCAATACGCTTTTCTTTTCCAATAAGAACTCAAGAATTTCATTTTGTGCTCATTAATTACTGTAAGGGATCGAAACAAGTGTTAAAAATGAATAGATTTGACATTGAAAAGCAAAGAGGAATTAAACGAAAAAGAAATGTGACAGAAAAGAACAAAAAGAAATCCTTCACATGCGATGTTCGAAACAAAATAATTCATGATCAGCACATATTCCACAGGAATAAAACAAATAAAAACCTGCAAACGTACGTTTTTCTTTTATTTTACATTTATATGGTTCATTTTTCAAGTACAGTGTTCAATCTGATGATATTAATAAAAAGATAAAGGAATAACATCTGTTTACATTCTTGACGAGATTCTTGACATGTCTTTACAATTTATTTAAAGTCAACTGTCCTCTTAGCATTAATTTACCGACTTCTGAAAATTCACTATTATCTGTGACTATTATCACTGCATAAAATAGTTCGATTATTAGACTTAACAGGATTCAGCATTAACCCGGGAGTGGGCGCGTAGTTTTCCGACGTCTTTATTTATAAACAAAACTTTCACTCGGTTATCATTGTCTGGCCGGCAAAAAGCCCAATGGCGCGCCCACTCCCGGGTTAATATCCCTCTTTATTGTTGTTTATACGCTAGACCCGTACTTTCGTGCTTCATTGCAATGTAAACTTCACTAAATGTGAACAAATACATTGCTCTTCGTTTCACTTATCGGAAATCGACATACGGATTTATGGTATTGGTAATGAGTATGGCATTTGTACTTTTTACGTAGTTACTATAAAATTTAATAATATTAAATGACATGGTCAAGAAATGTGGAATTACATTTCATAAAATATGATTGATTTTTATTATAATAAATACTCTAAACATTCACGTAAGGAACATACAACATTTAAAATTTCATTGGATACCGTTAATCCACGAGTGCGATTCGAGGACTTTTCTGTCATTTTTGTCTGTACATTCATTTACTTATCACTACAATTATTTTCATGTAACACGTGCACCGAAAGTAGCCCATTATCACCTTAATTTTCGAACCGAAAGTGTCCCATTATTATCCAGGGAAATAATAATTTTTATTATTTCCCTGGTCAATAATGGGCCACTTACGTTCCTCAAACCAGGGAACTAATGGACTACTGTCGTTGCGCTTGTTACATAAAGTATAGTATGTAGCTCGACCAGTACGCCTTGATTATTGACACAGGGTAAAATTGACAGTTGTCGACTATGGCTTGGGCATCGCCCTCGCCTTCGTCTCGTACGGCCAATTTTACTCTGGTCAGTAATCACGGCTATACTGTCCTAGCAACATAATGTACTATTATTACTTATTGAAATAAAAAATGTTCGGTAGAATGACCTTGCTTACCGTTTTATTTTCCTGGTGTTAAACAAAATATAAATAATTTTCGACTCTCCCAGCAAAAAGAAAATGATACGAAACTAGTATGATTGCCAAAATCTGCAGAATATACTACCAATTATTTTAAATATATTCTGATAGATTTTACGAAAGGTATCAAGTACTTCTTACAAATAATTTTAAACCATATGAATGAAAATATAATAAATAACATACCCTAGTAAAAATTGAAAAAAGGGCCTATTTGGGACAAACATGTTTTTCGGGTTGGGCCTATATAGGCTACAGATACATTTAAAGTTGGCCCTTTTAAGGTATGTAACGCTCTTCCCATTAAAGCCCTATATAGGTGAACCTAGCTAGGCAAAGTTATTGCCTATTTAGGGCCTTTAAGGATTGTCACTACCGTTGGTAAAAAATATGAGATTACAATAAAACTTGAACAAAACAATCTATAACTCTAAATCAATCAAGAGCACATATTTTTAGAATTTTTGACCACATAGTTTCAGAGATTTTCCAATTGAATGTGACATTTCTTCGTATCTAAACACGTTGGTTAGAGGGGCTCCGCCATATTAATCTTGCACTCATATATGAAAAATTGATAAACATATATGTTTTATATATGGAGCTCCGCCAATCCATATATGGCCATATATGGGAATATTTTCATGTAATAGATTCATATATGTTTTATTTATTTA
>JABFPD010000287.1:0-12790 GCA_022817545.1 Cremastobaeus sp. ZL-2020 | reverse complement strand
CATGATAAATTAATAAATATTTGTTACATTTTCAGTGTCGACACCGCCGCAAAATTTCACAGTTTCCTGTGGCTTGGACGTTGACACAGGCAACCATTATATAGCCTTATCTTGGGCGGCGCCACTGCATCCTAATGGTCAAATCTGGCAATTCAGAGCAAAAATTAGTGGCGTATCAACGTTCATTGACCAGTCAGGACAGCTGGCGATTGATAATATGAATGTAATTGATAAAACATTCCATGAACATGAATTTAAAAGCAAAATTCCAAACGTGACACCCAATACGAATTATACGGTAAATACATTTCTGCATATTTTTATAGGGTAATAGATAAAAATGTTATTATTCATAATAAAATCGTAATAATGTTTATTGTTTGTTAGGTTCGTTTAATGAGTATCACAAAGTCAATGTCTCCCGGTGAAGAAGCAGTAGGGCACTGCAAAACGCCACCAGCAATGCCAAATCGTGAGAAAATAAACTTCTCTTGGCAGAAAGTCAAAAGCGATGGGAAATATTTTTTCAGGCTGAGTTTGCCTAGGGTAACAGAAAGAAACGGTCCTATATGCTGCTATAGGATATTTATGGTTAAATTGGAGGCGCAAACTTCAGTGGCCCAGCTGCCTCCTCCCAAAGAGATGCCATTGTATACGTATAATTACGTACACGAAGTTCAATCAAGTGGCGCGTATCTGGCTGAGATGTTTGATAGCGCACACTTTGTTTCGGAGATTTTCCTTGGCGATGGCGAACTGACTACCAACGTCAGTGGTTCCTGCCAACGATGTACAGGCCTAAAACCAAAACCATTCAATACAGTCTTAAACTTTGTGCCAGAGGAAGTTACACAGGTACAGCAAACAATTTGCTAGAGCTGTTATCTTTTGTTTTAACCACATTTATTGTTTCTGTTTCATTTTCACGTGCACAAATTTACACTCGGATTCTTAATATATTATAAGCTGATGATAAGCTTATCAGTCTTATCATCATATCAACAGTCATATCAAGTGTCAGCTGTATCCCCGCCCCGCACTTGTGTATAATATTTCTCTCTAAGAGGCAAATTTATTAGATTAACAGATTAAAACTAATTCGCTCTCATCTGCAAGCAGATAACTTTATTTCTCAAACACAGAACTAATTGACGTTTATACACAAGTTATCACCTCTGAAATGGTCGCTAATGACTTTCCATTCATGTCCAATATATTAAAACTTACTTTTCAATCAACTGCATTTCGGTTAAGAATAGAAGTTTTTTATCGCAAAGTGAATCACGGCAATTCATAAATAAATAACAACTAAAACTAGGTGTTGCATACAAAATAGCTGAAAGATAGCTCGGATTAAGTTGGGTTGGAAAAGAGTATTTGATTGAACATACTCAGCGAAAAACACTTTGATCTTTTAGACCGAGTCAACGTCAACTTCCATATCAACTACAGTAAGCTCGACTTCTTCGAGTACCACGACCGCTGTCACTACAACTGCGATACCTCCCAAAGTCTCGAGTTCCACAGTACCAAACGTCATCACTACCGATGACTTTTCCACGACAGTATTACCGGACACGACGGAAGCTTTGGAAACCACAAGCAGAAGAAGGAGGAGAAACCTCTCGGAGGACACAAAATCTGTCGACCCAGCGACAGAGTTTCCCATTTTGCCTCAAGATGGATTTTTAGACGAGCGATCAAACTACACAGGATTTATTGAGTTTATCGGTGAGCAACTCGGAAATAGTTTTAACACAAATTATTTAATTGTTTCACCATTACAGTGTTTATTGTTGTTTATTAAAGTGTTGAATAAATATCATTTCCTATCAACAGTTTTAATAAAGTAATGAAAGAGTACAGGGCTGAATATGCGCGTAGTTTTTCATTGGCTCTTAGAAATATAATTAACGGGGGCTTAATATTCTGCCAGCGTATAGCACCAGCAGAAGAATAACTGCTGTCTAGTTGTCAATGATTGATTGCATTTGAGAAAATGTCACGTTGCCAGTAGGCTTGAGTCATTATTAAATATATCACTTGCTTCATTTTATTAGTTTTTTATTACTTCAAAACACGCAGCTGCTGTGCAACAAAAATTACAGTCTCGTCGAATAATAACTGTTCAATTAAATTGGACTTCACTTAATATCAATATTCCTTGCAAAATAATAACAAGCTTTTTCAGTTATATAATCAATTTAATTTTATTTCCTACCTAAGCATCTTTTTATGACGGACAGTTCTAAATGTCTATAAATAGCCCATACTCGGTTCAGTATGTGCAGATTGTTATTAAGATTGTATTAGATCGTGCTGTAGATGGAGCCACTCATTTGCATTTGTGTATACAAATTTGCATTAATCTGCTGCTCCGAGTTAGTCGGGAAAATTGTACTCTTGTAGGTTATCACTACGAAGTGTGCAGGATCAATGCGTTAATTGCCATTTTGTAACGTGACGATTGTGCAATGAATATTGCTTGATCGGCTCGATGATCAGTATATTTGATCATACAAATTATTGGTATTCTGCCAAACTATTTTTGGCCGCAGTCATTTAGTCGATTATTTATACACAGTTCATTTAGACATAACTGTTCATTTCTGATTAAAAAGTCTTAATAAAAAGTTACCAGTTTATATTAACACACTAAACGATCCACGGAAAACGGTCGATTGCAATTGATGTCCTAATCAACACACAGCTCGGGAAAACTCGCTTTTTATATACACTCTGTTTGTGTTTTGGCATTCAGAATATTCCAAATATCCATCTTTCATATACACAAGCTTTGACTGTATAGCTTGTTTGATTACTTGCTCACCAGTAGGTGACACAAAATATCTTCAGTATACTCTGCTTTACGGAACTATTATTTATTTCGGTTACACGTTATCGATAATTTATTATTATTTATCAAAAGTATGTCTGGACTCAATTTCAACTTGATAACTAACTCGTAAAATTCATTCACTGTAATTTCAATGTCTGCTGGTGTTCAGTTTATGGAGTAGAAGAAGCCCTGTTCATTGTCGGCTACACAAACTACTTCAACCCCCTGTTTGGCGGCACGGATCCAGTGAATGTCGCCATAGAAGAAACCATGACCATAGCAATGATTTTTCAGATTGTGATCGGAACGACAATCGCAGTCATTATCCTCGCTACGCTATACTTTTTCCTCAAGTACAGTAAACGATCTCAACAGAGGGGAGAGGAAACTATTACCCTAAGCAACACGTTCAGGTAACGATGATGTGCAGAAAGTCGCTTGTGCACGGTTGTTTGTGTTGTTTGTGTTGTGTGTAATCCGTGTTCCTTTACTAATTGCAGCCATGTGTTATCTTTACCCAGAAATTTATGCAGGAGCTTGCGAAGGGGTCACCAACTCGTCTCTGCTACCCCACCTGACATGCCACCAATACTCAAAGCAGATTTGCTTCAAGCGTTCTTTGATCGCCATCGCGATTCCGATTATGGATTCCAACACGAATTTGAACTTTTACCTGACAGGTAACAATCCCGTGATTTAAATCTGATTCAAGAATTATGTATTAAAAATTACATTTATTTCGACTGTTTGTTAAAAATAAGTCCGATAATAATAGCATAAATGATGATAAAAAGTACTATTTTCACATTATCTATTCAATCAAGAATGAAACAAACATTTGTATGATCATTTGTTTATGTATTACAGTTGTATATGTCAAAACTAAAAAAAATTTGCGGTAAAGAATGTTTTCGTTTTTTAGCAATAACAATTTAATTTGTTTATCTTTAATAATGTAAATTTTGATAAATTCTATCTTATACCAAAGGGAACTATTATGTATACATTCATTTTCAACTAGAAAATTGACAAAAATAATTTGTTTACTGCCAAATATAGGATTATTAATTTATCACATACATCATTCACATTTATCACAAAATAATATACCTTATTCAAGGTGTTTTTTGATTTAAAATATTTTCTTACCATGTGAAGTCTAACACCAGTGTTTTACGGCTTCCAATCCTTCTCTGTTGAACATGATCTAATTAGCACTCACGAATTTCTTGTGGAAGATTTCTCATTATTCACAGTTCACTGAACTTGAGGGAATTCTAGCATAAGACTGAATTTATTTGTAAAACGGTGTAAAACACTTTCATACAACTAATGCCAATTGTAAACAGATTTATGGATCGAACGACCAGAGCTTCTGAAGCTCGAGAGAATTTGTACAAAAACCGTTACCCCGACATCAAATGTTACGACCAAACTCGTGTCAAGTTGGCGCAAATGGACGGAATCTGCGGCTCGGATTACATCAACGCGAATTTCGTGCTCGGTTATAAGGAACGCAAGAAATTCATCTGCGCGAAAGGACCGATGGAGAATACTGTCTGTGACTACTGGCGGATGATCTGGGAGCAGCACCTGGAGCTCGTGCTGATGTTGACGAACCTCGAAGAGTACTCGAAGACGAAGTGCGCCAAGTACTGGCCGGACAAGACCGAGACGAAAAATTTCGGGGACATTACCGTCGAGCACGTCGGGGAGTGCGCGTTCTCCAACTACATTGTCCGCGAGCTGAAAATGAGCCGCAATGGCGAGCGTGAAACGCGAAACATAATTCAGTACCACTTCCTTGTATGGAAGGACTTCGTTGCTCCCGAGCACCCGCACGCGATCCTGCGGTTCATCAAGCGAGTCAACGAAGCCTACTCGCTCGAGAAGGGGCCGATTTTGGTCCATTGCAGTGCAGGCGTGGGACGAACCGGCACACTGGTAGCCCTGGACTCGTTATTGCAGCAACTCGCAGAGGAGGGACAGGTGTCGATTTTCAACACGGTTTGTGACATCAGACACCAGAGGAATTTCTTGGTGCAATCGCTTAAGCAGTACATTTTCATTTACCGTGCTCTAGTGGAGATGGCTCAGTTTGGTGACACGGAAATTCTCGCGTCGCAATTGAAAGGCCACGTGGAGAAGTTACGTCACAAAGAGAATGGCAAGGATAAGTGTCGAATGGAAGAGGAATACGACGTGAGTATAAAAAGTGACGCTTTGTCGATCTTGCGATTCGACCACTTGACTTATCCACGGTTCTTTTCGTTTCAGAAAATAAGCGCAGTGCTGGAAGACAGGAAATCGTTCTCAGTTGGCGGGGGCGAGGAAAACAAGCTGAAAAATCAGAGCGAAATGGTCATACCCTATGACAGAAATCGAGTCATTTTGACTCCCATCCCCGGCAAGGAACACTCGACTTACATCAACGCTTCGTTCATCGAGGGCTACGACAATTCCGAATCTTTCATCATTACTCAAGATCCGCTGGAGTCGACGATTCCGGACTTCTGGAGAATGATCCAGGAGCTGAGTATTACCACAATAGTCATGCTTTCTGAGGTAACTTATTATTATTATTATTATTATTATTATTACTTTATTGCACAGCCAAATCACATTTAATACATCAAAATAAGTATAAACAATTTGTTATAGCAAAACATAAAAAAAATAAATTTTGGCACGCAATGGCGAGTCTCAATGTTAATCATTGCTTTTCAGACTAACCATATTTACAAGTCATTTCATATAAATAAAAGAAGTAAAAAATAAATACAAACATATAGTAGATGCGCTCGTGTGTTTAAAAAGACAGTTTTGTTCAGATAATATTACTCAAGAAAAGAGATAAAAGAAAATAAAATGTAAGGTAACAGTGTAGACATAATTCCAGGTCTATCAAGATTTACAATTCTCATAAATTCCGATATACAAAATTATATAGTTTGTCCCGCAATCCTGGCATTCTCATATTTTTCAAATCAGACGGTAGTTTGTTATAAAAATGAGTTATCTTTCTATGGGTTATCAGCAATGAAATTTTACCAAAATTAGTCACATTTAATTAATGAACTATAATCAACCCATTAATCAATTAATTATAATTCATAGTATATATAGTAACGATTCATATTAATAATTGTAGTTAATTAATGAAAGTTCATCCTGCTTTGCAGTTGGCAGAAGGCGCGCACAAATGCCCGCGGTACTGGCCAGACGACGAGGTACTTCACAACCACATTAAAGTTCGGTACATCCAGAGCGAGAGTTGCCCGTACTACACTCGACGAGAGTTTTGTGTCAGCAACACCAAGAATGACGATAGTGTGTACGTTACGCAGTACCAGTACCACGGTTGGCCCACAGTCGAGGGCGAAGTTCCCGAGGTGACGCGTGGTCTCATCGAACTCATCGACGAATCTCAGTTCAAGGACTCGGAATCAACGGCACCACTCGTCGTGCATTGTAATTACGGCTCGGACAGAAGTTCCATGTTCGTCGCACTCAGCATCCTGGTTCAGCAACTGAGAACAGAAAAGCGAGTGGACATATTTATGACCACGAAAAAGTTGCGGTCTCAGAGGCACGGAATGATCAGCACTTTCGTGAGTATCGAATCATTGATTTGAACAATATTTTTTTCTCGAGGACTTTTTAGAAAATGATCAAATAAAACTGATTCCATGATTTCTCCTTCACGTTTCAGACCCAGTATGAATTTCTTCACCGTGCTATCGTTAATTACCTAGACCTCCACAAACTTGCCGAGGAAGATGCAACCTCTCAGTAAAGAAGCGCGTGGAGCCACGTAATTTCTTAATCTCCTTGCGTTACACTGATTGGGTTTCTTACTCGAAGAGCAATGCGCTGACATTTGCGAACCGCACTAGTCACTGCGATTCGCTTGAATAAAGACAGCCAAACGAGGGAAATCGAAAAGGCGCGAAATGAACGTAATATTTTGCGTACTGTATTGAAATTATTGCGCGATTAGTGTGCTTGTATAAAACATTTTTATACATGTTTCTACACATACATATAGTGGCTCGCTGAAGCGACATCGACAAACGCGCGACGTCATTAAGTCATCGAATTTCAGTGTACATTTGCCACGTTGCGTGCGAAGGCGCGAAATTTGGAACGAGTGCCCTGTGTAATTTAGTCGACAAGTGCGGCGATTTTGCTAGTTCGTTGAAGCCGCACGCGGATCAAGTTTCTGTCGTTCGCCAAATTTCTTGCCTTCCAGGCAACTCGTCGATCGATTGTCGATAGACCTTCATCGAGCCTGTATATATATATATTCGTGATCGTATTAATATTCCACGGGAATTTTGTTACCTTAGCAGAATAGTTTCGAAAGACCAATGCTATATTTTTTTTACATGCTTCGACCAATACTCGTACACCCGATTATAACATAACGAAATCTCTGTTATCATTTGTTTCACTTGCGTCTGTTGTCAAACAAAGAGCGTTGCATATGACTAATATAACTGTATTTACGTGTTCTGCACGAGTTTGGGGTGCGTTCCAAACTCAGTTTCTTCGTCTGTTCGCAAGTTTTGTATTCAGATAGACGGTCGAAAGTGTAATTATCGGCTCGCCACCGATAAAAGTGCATATTTTCTTAATTCTTTTTATACATTTTATCGAGTATACTTTAATGTACACGAAGACTGATGTGCGAATCGCTTTTATAAAACCGGAACGAGTCAACATGTATACCCAGATGCTCGCAAATTTTCTTCATGTGCCACTAGACGCTGTTTCGTCTGCGACCTGCATATATGATTCAACGATACCTGTTTCAGTCGTTTGCCATGTGAAACAGTCGATCATTCTTCCGTTTACATTATTCTGTTAGTCTTTTATTCCTCGTCGACTAAGTTTCCACCATACCTTGTATTTAATCTTTTGTTACATTATTTTGTGATATCAACATTTGAATCATTATGTAAGTTTGCATAAGATTGCGGCGCACTCAACAAATACGTTTGCAAAATTTGTGTAAATAATTTAGAATTATGTAATATACCCGACTGAATTTCGTCTCTACTTTCGAGTTGTCTTGAATAAAGCTGAAATTAGGCAACGGCCAAATTTGAAGCGCTGATTATATTTATTTTTTTAAGTAAATCTTGTGATTAGTATTAAATTCGTCAAACGACAAATGGTTTGCAAATCCCGACATTTTGCAGTGCGTGCGAAGCGATATTGTAATGGAGTTAATTTAGATTAGAAATCGAAGAAACGTATTTGTTGATTGTCTCGAGTAAGTTTAATCGACAGGATTGAAAATAGACAAAATCTGTGTACAAGCGTATATAAATTGTAATAGTGGTTATTTTTTACGATAAAAATCAGTTACAAAGTAACGGTATATTTGTTAATATTTCCCATAAAAGTTTCTAGTCAACTTTATAACTTGACCATAAGACTTGATTCCAATTTCTTAACTCTCAATTTATCCTCAGTTCACAGATTGCACAAAACTGCTATTTCAGCTACAAATATTGTGGTCTACTTTGACCCAACATTGACTCAAATTTGCACAAATCCTGGCAAGCAATGAAACATTCTTAATGATCAAAAATGAAGACAAAATAATTTGTGAAAACAAAAAGTGATTTTGCACGTTTCTGACGAACGTTTGCCATTTTCTCTTATCCTTTGAATGTTTTCAGAAGAATGCGGCCTCGAATGTTTTTGTCATAATCAATTTACATATTTTCACGCATCAACGGAGTGAGAAATATTTGAAAAATATTAACCCGCTAACGTTTTGCGTTCGCTCATTTAATGATTCTATTTTTTAATCGGGTGTTGTTTGATACCTATAGAGTTTAATAAGACTATTCATTAAAACCTTGTAAGTATCCTTCACTAAACAACCAAATGTCAAAAGTGAATGTAAGCAAAATATATATTAATAACAAATGCAATATGGTTATTTTAAATATTCGGAGGTTGACTGCGGCGAAGTTTTCATTTCAGCATCGGATTAGAAATGTACATGTTGGTTGAATGATTTTTCACGAGTGAGTGCGGACGATTCTCCCTTATCTGAACACACAGTCGAATGAATGAACAGAAAATCGCTCGGAAAAACTACTACTGACGGGGATCATTGACAATAGCCATTAATTTTTATTATCTTATACATAGTATAAAGTTTTCATTAAAGACACGTTATCATTGGTTACATTTAAGTAGTTGACAGTCTCTGCTACTGACTCGATATTATGTTACAAGAAGCCTCGTTCAACGTATCAATAGTTCCATACATTCATCGAAGTTGATATTTCATAGTAAGCCAGTTTATTCCGAATTACCGAATTGTAAGAAAAAATGTACTGCACATTTGAACGCATTGCATAAAGCTGCTCTTTTTAGACGCGCGTATTAATTTAGCGACAATTGACGTAACCCTTGTATTGCGAATCGGTTAAAATACTCGCAATTTTTCACTCGCCATTCAATTGGTTCTTTTGCATATCGCGAGGATTATAATTATCGCTAAATTTGAATAACATTATAAAAATTGTGATTTTTAATGAATTTGCCGATTCAGTTACTACGTCGAGTACTATTGTTGGCGAGCAAACAGGTTCATGATATGATTGCAACGAATTTTTATTGTTTGAAGATACGTTTAATCGGTGATTGTTGAATGTGTGATAATGATGAATTGAACGAGCGTGCGCTGAAAAATAAAATAAATGTCATTCGATATTCAGACGCCGTTGAAAATAAACCAATTTTGTAGCCCATTTTCTGTACAACAATTTTTGTTGAAAAGACACTTTTAAGTGTACCGGAATTCAATCGGCTCGCGTGAACGATTGAACCTGATATGAAATGGATGAGTGGTACTTTAAAACGATCGTGTACAATGGCTTGAATTGGCTCCTCCGGGAAATTTGTGATTGGACGGCGTTACGCACGGAGATCCGTTTGGTTGCTTTGGATAACGCGAAAGAAGTTTATCAAGAGCGGCGGAACCGGAATGAGTCGCGGCAAAGCGCGGAGCACGCGTGATCAGCGCACACTGCTCGCCTCGTCGAGCGAGACAAGCCGAGAGAAGCGAATGGGTGCGAGGGTGCGAAAGGAACACATAGGTATAAATATATTTAAATCGTTCTGTAACGTCGATCGTAAGGTATATGCTTATTAAATTTGTACGATGAGAACATTAATCCTAAGCTCAAACGACCGTCAGGCGGACCCAGAGAGACTCTTTAATTTCTCACTTTTGTACACAATTTTTGACGCAACTTTTTGCGATGCGAAGCGAGGACTGGAGTCGGATTCATCGAAGACATGGTGCGAACCGCGCAAGCCATATAGCGCGCGTCACTGTCGCGTATTTTACCTTCGTGCGAATTGTATCCTTTTATACCTGTAAAGAAGACAGAATTGTATCTCCAAAACTAGAGCGTTATGTTGATGAATAAAATTAGGTTGATTATATAAAAACAGTCTTTCAATCTCTGGTGCGTTTTTTAGGATCCTCCACTTGTTACTTGTTACTTATTCGAGCACACGTTTTTCTTTCACCCCAGTGTTATGAGCAAAATCTGTTATTCCTGCACGAGGAAACTCATTCAGGAGTTTCTTCACAAAAGGAAACTCTTTGAACGTTTTTTTCGAGTCGCCACAGTTGCCTCGGACTTATTAGAAAATGCAAACGTGACGTTTAATAAAAGTCAAATAATAGCACGGGCGAAACCGGGGAATCCATTCTTTTGAAATCGATGTTTGTCGTGCGTCTACAAGGCGATTCTAGGACGCGCCGCAAAAATCGAGGAAGTGAATTTGGTTCTACAAACCGAGGAAGTCGATTCAGGAACTAACTTGGGCTCGTATTCAGACCATGTGTTTAGTGGTATATTAATTATAATGTGGGACTCGAGAAAAATGACTTGTGTTCGTTTCAATGGAGCGAAGACAAGGGAGGAGTCCGTTTTCCGCTCTTTAGTCCTTTTCTTCTGCTCGCTACTTTTTAAACTTTACCGCACACTTTCGGTTTGTTTCCTGAACAATAAAATCATAATTTTAACTTTTTTTATAAATTTTTTTTTATTTTTTTAAAACTATTTATATAAAATAAAAAATACCAATAATTTCCATCAAATGACTTATTTGTAATTTTTATCTATTAGGTATAACATTAAACACGTTGTAAATATTAAATAAGCAATGATGGCAAAATAATTTTTGCGGTTTTTTAATACATTCAAAATGAAAAAATCTAGGTGGATTAATGTAATTAGACATATACGTGTCAAGGAAGATTTACATTTGTATAAGTACTAAAATGAATATTTTTATTAAGATAAGCTTTCACAGTCATCATTTATTCGAACGTCCAGGTCTTTTTAAATCCTCAATCCTTTTCACTGTCTGACTAACGAAGCCTATTGAATAGCCGTTCTTGGAATCATTGATCCTCTTTGATCCATGCCCACTGATTGTAGTAAAAAGATATTCTGTAAAAGTTGTTTAAAATATTCAAATGTACGTTTTTGACGAGCAAGATCTAAAGTGTACAGAAAATATCGTTGCTGATTATCGAAGTTGATTGAAGAATGTTTTGACCCCTGCGCATATTCTTCATTTGAGAAGTACATTAATGAAGTATTTAGATCCCACACGGATCTTTTATATTTAAATGTCAACTTTGAGTGATTGACAGATTGCAAATTTTTTTAAAACATCATGAATTTGTTACTACTGTACAGAATTCATATTAAATTTTGTTTTGCAAAGATTTTTGGCGATTATAAAAATCTTTGCTGTTCAAAATGTTATTTTATTTTATTATTTATGGCAAGTATTGAATATATATAAAAAGATGATTTTTAAAAGGGATTTAAGTCACATTTCGATTTTATTTGAGTTTGACACGCACTTTTTATTCTTCGAAGGGAATAAATAGTAATTTTTATATTGCCGTAAATCCCAAGTATCTATCTAACATTTAATTTCGACCATTTTATTTTTTATTTATATTTCGATACGAACAGCAATTCATAATTTATAACTATCGGAAATGCGCGGTTCAAAAACGTGACTTATCTGGTGAAGTTTTTTAAACAACATATTCAATAATGTTATCAAGTTATAAAGAAATACATTCAACAAAGAATTGTTGAATTTAATTTTTGAACTTTTGTTTCAACTTTTATACAATTATGTTAAATTATAGTATATACGAATAAATCGGGTTTTCGCAATTTTTCATCTAAACTTGATTTTGATTTTTTTTAACTATTAGTACAAATTTTTCCATAATTAAACATGATTAAAGATATGTTTTCTAAAAAAGACTAAAAAAGGAATAAGAAATTAATGTGCATAAAACGTGCATAGTATAAACGAAAAATCATTATTAAACATCGAAAATGTATAATAAAATTGTATGCCTGTTATTTAGAAAAGTCATAAAAAACTGAACAAATTGCGCGCTCTTCATGTGAAACCAATTTTCAAAGTGCTTTTAATGCAAATTTTAAACAAATCTATAACGTAGGTAAACTATTATTTTGACACCACCCTAATGTAACTTATTGGCCTCCTATATGTATTCCTCCTATTACATTTCATTTCACGGGTTTTTATAGGTTTCAATTGAATCACAGTAAGCTCCATACAAGATTGCATACAAGTCCACAGGTTTTTTGCTCTTTCGTTGGAATTCATTTACTTTATCTTATAGAATTTATTGAACAAAAATATTTATAAAAAATTTGTATAAAATCCCATCACTGTGAAATTCTTGTGAATACTTTCGAAATTATTAAAAACAAACTCACACACACCTATTTTTTATATATATATATATATATATATATATATATATATATATATATACACTGAGAAAAAAAGGTATAATTTCCACCATGTTGCTACTAATCTACACTGCGAAAAATATCCAGTATCAGT
>JABFPD010000286.1:0-12790 GCA_022817545.1 Cremastobaeus sp. ZL-2020 | reverse complement strand
GATCAACGATGACAAACGAGTGCAAACGAGTGGTTTTCGTTTGTTTCACCATGGTAACGGACAGCGTTGCAAAGTGCTTCTTTGCAGCCGTGTCAACACGGCCGCAAAGTACGAGTTGTCATCGTTGGAGCGCGAAAAAGTAGTGAGTATGTCACGAGCAGGATGGTCGTGCCTGCTCACGGCAATTTCACAGAATACATGGCGACATACGAATGCGACGAAATCGCAAGTGAACGTAGCTTGCGCTCGTGCGCTATACTCCCATGAAGTATACTCTGTGTATACTCATGAGCAATTGTGACCATGCCGCTCTTGATATACAAACTACTACTGCGCTTAATTTTTTAAATGTGCCGTGCAATTCCTATAGTCCATGCTTTGCGAGAAAATGACTTTACCTTGTCCCCCGTGGGGAATCGTCAGATAGGTTATAATGTAAAAAAGAACGAGATAGAGCGTCCTAAGAATGGCACGATTCACAGATGCCGGGTGTTCAGTGCAAAATTTAACAAGCACAACAAAATAATCTATTTTTCATTTGATTGCACAATCACTTAAATGACACTGACCGCAGTAAAACAAGAGTGTCTTGTTATAGTGTATTTTTACTGGTGAAATCTATCAAGATGACCACAAAGAACATTTGAAGGATGAAAATATGTTTGAATTTTATCAACTTCAAAGGGACATCAGTGAGATCTCAAGTTATCAATGTCAGTATTATTATTTTAAAACGCTTTGATATGAGCTTTTATAAGTTACCTTTTAATTCCAATTTGCGTGTTTAACGACAATATCAATTTCAATGCTCATCCAGTATCTGATATTCTGAAAAATTAAATAATTTTTAACGAAATTTGTTGATTCATAAATTATTGATAAATTTGTATATGGCAGCTATTGAGTAATGTTTTTATTACTTACTGTTTCACCCTTTATTGATTTGAAAAATAAATATGTCACTAATAGTAATTCACTGCGGGAAGGGAAAAGCTCTTTTCTCTGCAGGATTTGCTCTTGTATTTATAATTCTTAAAAAAAGCGTTAAAACTTTTGATAACTAATACCAGCTTGCAGGTATGCTGCCTACAAAACTCTGTTATGACCTGAAGCTGGAGGCTGGAGACGGATCATGTAGTGTCTCCAAAGTGAACTCGAACACGCCCCCATTATTTCCCGTACATCCTCAATTAGTGCAGAGTACAGGACTTATGCACCGCCCTTACAAATCAGTGATAGGAGATTCAGTCTGTACAGGGAAAATTTAGTAGTATTGGGGGAATAGCAGGAGTTTTCCTGCAGTGGTGGGAATAACAAGAGTTTCCTTGCAGTGGTGGGAAAACAGGACTTTGCCTGTAGTGGGGAGAAAAGCAGGAACAGGGAACAGGTTGTGAAATCTATCTATTTTCAGGTGACTCGCTGTCTTATTAGTCTCTTAGTGTTCTATGGTTATAGTGACTATAGTTGCTTGCTGCTAATATCGTGCTAAACCTGCTTATTCTGATAATATACAATATATTATTAGTACTATTTCAAGTGAAATAAACGTTTGAGTTTGTGTTTGAGTTCAGTTTTGTTTAAAAAATGTTAAGTGTTAAGTATTCAGTCGTTGAGTTTGAGGATGGTGCAACTGTGGTCCCAAAGAATTGGATCATTGGCAAAGGAGTTTGTGCATTTCCTTCGTGCAAATCAGAAAATAGGCTACACAAACTAAAAAAAGATGCTGTGACACCGACACCTGAGTGGAAATCTTATCAATTGGTGCGGCCTCCAGTACATTATGGTATGTCTTCTTATATATATTGGAAAAATGGTTATTAACCCTTAAAGGTTGTACCAGGCTACATCCAATCAGACATGCATTTCTCAATAACCATTATTAATTAATATTGAAGAAACGTGTTATTGTGTAAATTGTAATTACACAAACAATAAACGTAATTGTTAAAACATTTCTCAAGCTCTTACATCTAATAAAATTTCAGTTCGAGGCAAATGAACATTTCTTTTTCTTGTTTCATGCCAGTTTTCGTGACTTTTGCCAATTGTCATTACATAAAAAGTCACTGAGACTGGCATTATTGATGCATTCAACAAGAAAAATATAGTGCTGTGCTTTTCACAAAAGTTAAACTTTTCTTGTGGCTGGGAGTTGATAGTCCCGAGTCAAAGGCGATACACGAAGCGATATACTATTATTTATGCGAAATTCTCGAACCACATATAAAGAAGTTAGGTACTTGATTGCCAGACTCGGTAGTGTTCAGTACCAGAGTAAGTGCGATACGGCTGTCACTATATCACGGAAATCACGAAGCATTTTTTTAACTTAATTTAATCATTTACAAAGCATAACAATAAATTCATAACAAAATTAGCATATGTCATTCAAAAACTACATTTACAATAATTTATTGACAAAACTTTACAAAAATTGTCCAAAAGTGATAGCAATATTTAATTTTTTCCACTAACAATCACCATATGTTCTTTCATGTTTTCATCAATTTTTTTAAAAGTAAGGTAAAGTACCCAGTTTCTAACAGGCTTGCAAAATTGAAGCAGTGGCGGAAAAATTTTTTTTCGCACGCGCCCTTTTTATGAAAAATGCTTTTTCTAAGTATGTCACACTAATGTCAATAACTGCTAGATACCCGAAAACTTATCAGAGACTAGATATTTTACCTTAGATTAGAATCTGAAAAAGTAAGCATTATTTTAAACTTCGATTCATATTTTCTTTAATATGTTATAACGAGTAATATTTAAAAATTGAAAGGCCAGAAAAATTTTTATGACTAATTATTTTTATATTATTGTGGTTTTTTAATTGAAACCTTGAAAATATTATATTCTTTGTCTACCAAGATCGAAAATAATTGTTCTAAATTAGAGCCATAATGACTAAGATAGAAATGATTTTCTATTGTGAATATGATAACTGTGTAGCGACTTGAAATATTTACAAAATGTTTTGTAAAACACACATTTCTTGTAACGGTCATTTTTATTATTTCAAGGCTACAGTAACTGTCCAAATCTATATTTTTGTTAGTGTTATTTTTCTTCGCTAAAGGAGTTAGCTTTCTCGGTAGGCCGAAATTTCACATTGTGCGTAAGATCAATGTAAAATATCTAAAGAAAAGTTTTATAGCATACTCGCAAGAGTGTCCTCGGGTTTTCTTTTAAGGAAAGCAACACATGTTCGACGCATGCTTCGTTTTCTCCGCTGCGCTGCGAGGGCCAAACATGCGTCACATAATTTTATGACCTTTTTGTCCAAAATGTAGCCGACTGAACATCGACCTGATTGGTGCACTTTTATTGCACGAAAAGTAAACCCATCAGTTTTTACAAAAAGATTTTGTCATTCTTCCACCCAATGACAATGCCGTCGTATTATTCTATTCATTCTTTATTTTAAATAACGAATTCATTCCATTGTGTAAATGCATGTTGTTCATACTGCTATTCAATTACATTTATATAAAATGCAACGAGATTCATTTTATGGTGGTAAACAAACATTGTAGAAACCAATGACACTAACCGAATTTTTCTATTAATCTCGTGGTTTGCGTCTGAACGGAAACGACAGGGCGAATCAAATAATTATTGAGGTGATAAAAATTTTCCTGTGTACGAACGGATTTAAGATTTTCCTATGGGAAGCAGTGCTTTGCTCAATGAGAGTTATGCTTTCGCGCGATGATTACGGTATTCGTAATAATCGAAGTGTCTTTGTATTTTTAATCACGAATTTCATAAAAAACAGGATAAAATTTAAAAACTTATTACAATCAGTGTTCTCATGCACTGTAACGATTAATTTCATAAAGTCTTATAAGGAAGTTCATAATAAAAACATGAGAATAATTACATTGTAAAATTCGGTTAATTTCAGACGTTCAAAAAAGTTGGTTTTCTTTCCATGTCGGTGTTAACTTTTCTATAATTTTCACTAATTACGTCGATGTCTCCGAAATGATCGATTATAGTATAATATTCCTAAAATTAATTATAATAAATCGATTTTTTCATGAATTGGCCATACTTGCACTAAACAAGAATATCAGCCTTCGGTTAATTATTTAATTTAAGTCCTAGCCATCGGCTACGGACTGTCAACTCCCACCCACAAGAAAAGCTTCACTTGGCTAGCTTCACGTGACTAGATAACAATATCATTTTTACAGATACTTTTGAAAAAGCCTCCCACAAACTCCGTACATTTTTGGAGGACTCCGACTTCGAATCACATACAGATGACAAAGACACAAGGAAAAATAGGCGAAGGAAAATAGTAGACTCTGATGAAGAAATCCCTCCAGTTCCAAAATTTCCTAAGACAATGGTAGAAAACTGTAAGTTTTCTCCAATTATTAGAACATTTTATTTTACAAATATATCAAATTAATGAAAAAATAAAAGATTTTTTAATTGTATTCATTGGAAATGGTTTATCGCATCTTAATTATCGTTTCACATTGAACGAAACCTATTATTAAATTTGATAAAATTCTCAATTTTTAACTGCAATCCAATTTTTTGAACGCCAATATAGTATCGTTAATGAATACAGAAAACTAATATCATGCAATGAAAAAAGTTTTCATTTTTTTGTGATTATAAAGACAGTATATAAATAATAATTATGATACAATGGCGTTTAGCTTTTGAATAAAAAATGACCATTTTGTTGAAAAAAAGGACCAAACAATTTTTTATATATTTCTGCCTTGTGCCTGAGATACAAATAAGGTTACCAAATGTTTGATACTGTACTGCTTTATTTTATTTATTTATCACATTTAATCTTGCGAATGTTCGTTAACATGCAAATGAAAAATAATTGTCAAATAACTAAACATATGCGTAAAAACAAATGTCGATTAATAAATGCTTCTGTCCGCAGTGTGTAAAAATAGTAAAAATACATTCTCATTTTTTAGTTACAATGATGAATGAACCCAACACATCTGCTGCATTAGATGCAATCCAAATGCACCAACAGCAAACGCCAGCCAATCACTCGCCTTTAACAAATAAAGGTATTTGTTTAATGTGCTAAATATAAAACACATTATTATTCCCTCAATTTGATTTTATGCAGAAAATCAAATTCATGTTAGAAAAAATTCTTTTAAAAGAATACATTTTTTAATAGTCTCTGATTTTATAAAAATCCTCAAGGTGCTCTTAGAGATGGCAAGACGACGAATGTGGTAACTAAACCAAGAGTCGTGTCTATAACCAAGGTGAATCGCATACCTATAACTAAGGGAAATGGTATGTATATAAGCAACAACTATAGAAATGATCTAATCAACATTGAGTAATTGCAAAATATTATTTAAAGTCTTTTAAAATAATATAATTTTTATTAATTTTTTTTTAATCAAAGTTTTTAGTATACAGAGCACTGTACGAGTATAACAGTATACAACTTTAAACATCACTTGTTGATACGCGTACACTCAAGACTTATTATATCATTATTTACATAGATAAAGTTAACACGAACCTATTTCCATTCAAGCACCCAAAATGTTCACAAACAATAAATTGCGAATGTACTATTTATGAACAAAACTTCAATCACTTTATATTGCAAAATTATTGAGAACAATGCATTATCAAGCGGTTTGAGATTCAAATTAGGAAGTAAAAAAATTTTATCACGTAATAGTATAGCTAAATATTGTAAATAAATCAAGGAGGGCGACAGCCCTCCCTAACGAACTAGGTTGATGTATATATATATGCTTATGCTCACGTTTACACGTGCTCATCGGGCTTCGCTGTACTATTATTTTACTCCTGTTTTTGATGTTCTTCCTTCGTCTCACTCATTGACATCAATGTCAGCGAAACAAGAACGATCTTGTTTCGCAAGAACGGAATGATCTTGCAATTCGATTTTTCCTTATATTGCTAACCACGAAAATTTATATTTTTTTGGGAGTAACAGAACTCTTTCTCCTGCATCCTCGTATTAGGTGAGATCGTTATTGAATCATCTGTTGCAAAGATCTGGAGTGGGTGTGCGCGCGCGCGCGTGTATGTGTATATATGTACACGCTGTTAATATTACAGTACACCACAGCTGATCTACATCAAAACTCGATAAATCTTCACAGTAATCAAGAACATAGATATTGGTAAAATAAAAAAAATTACCAAAATTGTTTACAAGACTAGCAACATTTAGATTCGGTTGCAAATATTTTTTGGAAAGTTTTAATTCTTTCATTTCATGTTTTTCGCGATGTTTGCTTTGCAAAAACTAAGTGAGGGATCGTTTGATTTATTTTGATTTCACACATTTTTCTTGCAGAGTTTGATTTAACCATACTTGTATACTTACTTTAAAGAAGTATACAATTAAATAATATTAAAATTTTACAGGCCGTTAATTTAATTACTGCAGTAAAAAAATTTTTTGTGTTTTTTTCTTTATTTTCACAACTCACAATTTGTTAAAAATTAAATTTAAAGTATATTCCAATATGTATTGTATCGGTATTATAACCTTTTTTATAAATATATGATTGTTTCTTTAATATTTTCAAAATTTACTCGTTTTTATAACAGAAATAAGTTTTTACAAAAATATTATTAATTTAGAGATTTTTAACTTTTTCTTTTTATGAAAGAAAAAATCTGATAAATGTGTAATAAAGAATTAGTAATTTTATGTACAATTAGTAATATGTAATATGCACATTGTTTTATACTTTAGAGATATGCCTAATTACACTTAGGTCTCTTAAATCATTAAATCATATACAAATTTTCTTAATTCTTAGTCAATAATTATGAAACGAATCTCCTTGAAGAGGTTGCGTCTGAAGATATGACAGTGGAAACTATATACCCGAAAAATATCATCAAGCCACCGAGTATCACACCATCCGTATACGATTTTATCGATGAAACACTGAGCGAAAACAAGGGTATGTATAGCAAAGCATCTGTCGCTAATGCCTTATTGGAAAGTTTATTATTTAATCCGAGAGTGGGCGCGTGGTGGTCTTTTTGTCGCCTTTTTTCGTTTTTCTCATTTATTTGTTTTTTCTCTTATGGAATGCCTATATTATGATCCCATGTAAAATAAGTTTATAGTTTTCCGAGTAAAATTCCACAGTTTTTATGACACTTCGCGTAAACAAATATGCTTACCGTGGTACAGATCAAAAAATGCGTGACAGATCAAAAAATTGCGTGACATATATAATTAATAAAAAGAAACTACAAAATACAAAATGTTTAGCATAATAATCATTTTTTACACCTAATAAATCTTATGAGTATTAACTTTTTGCTGTGATTGTACCGTGTCGACCAATCACATTACAGTTTTTAATGTAGTGCGTGTCTTTTCATCGCGATTAAAGTCAAACTAAGAAATCAAAATACGTGATTCTTTGTCAAAATTATCTTGAGTGTCTGAAGAACATTATATCAGTTATTGATAATAATCTGACTATTGGTTTCATTTAAATTTAAAATTATGCTTACTCTGTTATGCACCCTTCAGAACAAGTAACAATACAATATCAGTTTTACATTAAAATATCTCTTTATTGGAGTAGTCGAAGTTCTTAAAACTTAGCCAAAATTTAAGTGGACATATATACAACAAATGATTGAAATTTTGTCATATTCTGACTATGATCACTTATCGCATGTACCACCTGAAGCACGTGCGTGAATAGATTGTCGGTCTTTTTAATCATAGCGCGCCCACTGGCGTTACGTCTGTACTCTTCAGGCTAATTTAGTATTTCATCCAATTGGCGCATGTAAGTTGCGTTTGTATTGTAGATATATATTTATATGTACAAAAATGTGAATTAATTTATTAGTTACATAAATATAAAGTATGCGCTTAATAATGTTTTATATTATTCATATCATAAATATATGTAAAAACAGTAACTTTTGATTGCATTTTTTTTGTTCAATTTATGGTATCTCAGCTGATTATTATTCCATTCACTTAAAACTTTGTGTTCAAAATTGCTTGTATTACACTGCAAAAACAAGTGTCTTTTTCTAAGACACTTTTAATGAAAAGACACTAAAAAAGTTTTAAGAAAATATCAGTTTAAATTAAATGAATTTTAAGTTAAATACATTAAACTAAAGTAAAAAATATGAAAATATAGTTGAATTTTTTAAAATAATGTATTGCCTATAATTTTATACGTTGACGTTGTCAGCCAGTATTGTGCCAGTATTTGTCCAGTTGTATCCCAGTAGTAAATTAGTACTAACTTTTTGTAAAATATAAGCTGGCCCATACTATGATCGGTGTTATCATTTCAGTACTGGCACTGAATTAACCTACAAATGAATTAGTATTGTTTCAACATTGACGCCAGTGCTGGCACTACTGGCAGCAGTATTGAGCCAGTGCTGGACCATATTGCAATTTCCTCCTGGGCAATTACAGACATTAAAAAATTAAATAATTAATACTTATTATTATTGTTGTTTTTGTTAAAATTATTCAACTAGTATTCTTAGGCATTCAATAAATGACGTTAAGGACAAAGTTTCAAGTGAATCCAATGATAAACAGCTGAGATATAACGTAGTGTGCTGAGTCATGTACGACATATTGAATTATGTTCAATTTTAATTTATTATATTATAATAATTCGATAGACTTTCAATAGTGTATTAATATGTAAACCATAATCAGGAGTAATTGTCCACTCATTCTGAAATATGTACAGTATCTTGTATTAATACTTTTCATACACAGACGTTCATTATCTTTTTACATATGGAATCAATTCGAAAAATTATTATAGTTGTATAGAATGACTCTTGTTTACGATTAAATATCTAAGATAAATCATTCAGAGCTTATTTCGATGTCTACAATATCTTTTTATTTATTTTAGAAATAATTTTAAAAAATTGGTCCTATATAGTTATAAAAGGAAAAGGTCCCCTTAAATTTGTTTAATGGAAATTTTGTGTAAAAAAACTGAAAATTCATATTTTTTACCATATATATGACGATTTAATATGTTAATAATTTTTCAATAAATATTTCAGTACGGGTACTTATAACGAACTTATTACGGAGTTTCAATTATTGAGGTACAGACTTCGCGAAATCCACGTATATTCGATTTTTCAGCGTTGATTATGAGTATATTATTGAGGTTTTGTTAGGGTTCTAAAACTAAACAATTGTCACTGCGGCAGGGCTGCAATGATTTAAATCATTGATTTAAATCGTGATTTAAATCAAGTAATTTTTTGAAAAAAATCAATGCAATTTTTTAATTCTTTTCATTTTATTTACAATTTGAAACCTATGAAATTTATTCCAATTTTTGAATTGCGGCTTTGCACTATTTGCAACAAATATCAGACTTATGTGGTATAGGATTTTTTCTGAATTGCATTAAATTGAATGTTATGTTTTGAGTTATTTTTAAAATGGAAAATATTGTATCAAATTGAAAATTAGCAAATTGTACACGTATATTTGTTTGAACTTAGAGTAACGCGATCGAAATCGAATTCAAAATTATGATATAATTATGTTTGCACAATGCTATATTTTTAGCATATATGCCTCTAAAAAGATTAACATAACCTATATTTTTCTTTCGTTAATTAGTGTATCAATTTGAAATTATAAATACATTAATGTATTTCGAGTGATATTTGGATAAAGAAAACGATTTTTGGAAATGAAATTATCGTTTCTTCCTGAAAAATGCACAATTAATGTTGAAATAATATTTTTTATCGTATACATAAATAGCAAGTTTAACAAAATATTTGGTACATTAAATCATTAGTTTAATTCAAATAAAAAATCTAGTCGTTTCAAAAAAATATAAATGACAGAACTAAATTTTGTTGAAACAAATATATTGTTTTTGCGTGAAGTTTGAGTCAGAACCATCTTCTCCGTGTAATTTAATATTAATGTATAACAAAACTAATTAGTTCAGAAATCAATTTATATTCATTAACAAACATAAATAATTATTAACGTAGAGTAAACTGCAAAATATGTAAAAATAAAAAAAAATCAAATAAATCCGATTTTAGTCAAATAAATCTGTTTTTTTTATTTTTTACAGCCCTGCACTGCGGTTTGCCAACCTTATTAAATTTTTTCATTGAACTTTAATTATTAAAATTTATCATGGTTTACAGATATGGAACAGGGAATAACTAATAAACTTTCTGGGAAGAATCAATTAGAAACAGGAATCAGATCCAATTCAAAAACTGTTATCACTCCAAATCAACGATTTCCTCAAAATAGCGGCAGAGGTCTTTTTTATCCGACTCAACATTCAACCAAAAACGGTAATTTTTAGCATTGACACTTCACTAAGTGTTTTATTTACACGAAAGATTTTTATTTACTTAAAAATAAACTTGCTTGAAAATAAACAAAAAAAATAAAGAATTATAAACTAAGAAATTGATAGAATACATTGTATTTAGAATTCATTATTAAAAACATATTTTTGCTTAATATATTATGAAGTAACTAATTTTAGCATTTTTGATAAACCAGCTGATGTTTAACGAATATTGTCATAGCACGAGCACTTACAATTCTGTCGTTTTTAATAATGTAGCGAACAAACAATATAACCCTATATTTCAGGATACTGTCAAATCAGGAAAGAAGATGTTGCAAAAATGTTGCAAAATCAAGAAATAATAATCGAATTGCTGCAAAGTATCAGCAATACGAGCATCCCAGTTGATACGCAAGATGACCATTATACCCGCATCAGAACGCACTTGCCTCTAAAAACTGTTGATGATGTTGATGCGTTTGATGCATTTTTAGAAAATGATTCTGAGGAAAAAAATTTTGTTAGTAAAAGTTTAAACAGTAAATGGATGTATATATAAATGGATATATATATGTAAAATATTTTAAATTATATATTATAATTTTAGAAGCAGCTGCTCAAAAAAAATTCGAGAAAAGGTTTCCATAATTTTATGTATGACTCACTGGCACTAATTTTCTCGAACGACTTAGCTCTTTTATATAGCTGGGAAGGGCGGCGTAATAAACTAGCAGCACAGGACCTTTATGTGATTCAGGTTTTGTTGGGTATATATATTATTTTATATTAAAATTGACGGATAAAATGTGTATATATACTATAATGAATAAATTTGTTTCAATTTTTACAGATTATGCTTGTGAACTTCATACAAATGTAATTAGGGGTATGGTGGAGGACAAAATTAAAGTTTGGTTGCGCCAGAGTAAAACCAGGATTGAAGCAGCAGAGAAGAAAAACCAAAAAAAGGCATCTCGTCGACGGACAATGAACAATAGAGAATCTCACAACGAACAGATTATTACTAGGCCCCCTATATCGAACCAACAGGACCTGATTTCTTTTATGGATGGCTCCGATATACCTGAAGAAGAGGAAAACAGAGAAAACCTGAACGTAGAAGAAACAATAGTAAGAGAAGAAGAAACAATAGAAAGAGAAGAAAAAACAATGGAAAGAGAAGAAAGAACAATGGAAAGAGAAGAAGAAACAGACTCTGAACACGAATTCACAGATGACGATGCATAAGAAAAAATATCCCTATGAATATTATGTTCCTTATAAATTGTGCAAAACAATAAAATAACATATAATACTGAATAAATGTTATATTTTATCGACTTTCATTTCGTTTACAAATAAATTTTCTAAATCATCATAATAACTTTATAGTATTAGCAATTTGGAAATTCAATTTATAAACGATTTTTATTAACCTATATCAGATTTGTTCTTAACACCAACTATAAGATTCTTATCGCACAGAATTAATTCAATACGAAATAAAAGTTCTTTTTCCAAATTTCCGTCAATTGTTTGAATTAAAAATATGTTTTTAGCGATATAGATTGCTTTATAACTAATATATTATAATGATTAATATTTTAATACACTGTGCTTTCAACGGAGATAGCAATATTATATCCATGAAACCTTGAAACGCAGCAACCTTAATAATTCACAAAAATAATTCAAAGAAACGGCAACAAATTATGATATTCTCACCTATTATTTACTCCCGAGTTTACAAGTCACTTTTTTTAATTATCATAATAAATTAATCTATAATTATAATTATTAAAAAAAATAGTTATAAAAGACTGATTGATCAATACAAGGTAAAAAAGATTATGGCCCGTACTTTTGAAACCGCGCCGCACGCGCACGCCGCAAGTGTGACATGCCCAAACATACTTGGAATACCGGATACGTTCAGTTGTGGCTTGTGGCGTGTTTTCAAAAGTAGGCCCCTATATTACGTTAATTTAACATACTATTCAAGTGCTGGTTTGTAGCTTATTTTATATGAAAATTAACATTATACTTACGTTATATTAACATTTGTACACAACATTATATTAACTTTGAACCTAGATATTTGGATATTTAATCAGGATTGAAATATAGAATGTAACGTAATTATCCCGTTATTTTTACGTTAATTATGGATAATATTGACGTTAACTCAATGTTATTTAGATGTTCAAAATTCGAAATACAAAATTAATGTTAATTTAATGTTTTCTAATTGGAGAAATAAATTAACGTTAATTCAACTTAACAGTTAAATAATTTTTTTCGAAAATGAGACTTTAAAATTTAACATTATATGTACATTAAATTAACGTTAACCCGTGATGTAATATTAACGTGAAATGAGGGGACATTCGGACATTAAAATAACGACAAAATATCGTATTTAACGTATTTTTAGTGTT
>JABFPD010000285.1:0-12790 GCA_022817545.1 Cremastobaeus sp. ZL-2020 | reverse complement strand
CGAAATATATTGAAAATATGTTAGCAATATAATGTCGAAACCAAAAATAATGACATTTTTATAACGGTTTATCAATATAATACCTTGTAAACCAAAAAATATAATTTATCAATAAATATGACACATTTTTACTGTCGCGACCGGTAAATAAATTCGAAATGACTTAAAACCATTACAAACCAAACTTATATAGCTCCTGAAAGTGTCCACTCGAAGAAGGGCGATAAAAAAATTAATCGCTTTTTTGAAACGGTCTACACTGCACTAGGTCGAGGATATTCTTACATTTTTCACTATGCTTTCTAAGCATAGAAAATGATTGTTTTTGTAAAAAAGGATCAATTTCTTTTGAAATTAACCCAAATATTGATAATTGGTTATTTTTTTAGAGAATTTGTATAATTTTCAGTTGCAAGTATAAATGTGGCTCGCGAATGTAAGAATATGAGTGATATATGTAGATGAACAAATTGAATTATGCACTTGTGTGAGAAAATTTCTTATATTTACTTTTGACTTTTTCTTAGAATGTTTATGGACTATTTCAAAGAAGTGTCTTTGGACAGGAGTCAGGTCTTTTAATAAATTATCTCTGCCTTTCTCCTTAACTTTTTCTCAAGCTTCCTTCTTTCTTAAAGCAGCTCTGTGTTTGCGATCTTTATTACGCAGGTAACGTACTTCTTTTTTCGCGGCAGTCCATTTATCATAAAAATATTTTGCGCTGGGATTCAAGCCAGATACTTTGTTGACTGTTCTTTGTTTTTGCTTCATTTTATTCTTTCCCAAGTTATGAGTATCGGTCTGAAAAAAATAATAATCATATATAACTGTAAAACTGAAAAAGATACAACTATTCGCTATTTGCAATCATCGTCATTAATTAACCAATTTGATATGTATTTATTTACCTCATTGTCAACCAGTGTTGCGAAAGCAATTTTGTCGGCAACAGATTATTTCAGTAATCAATTACTCAGTAATTGATTATTTCGGTAATTAATAACTCAAGAATCAATTATTTCGGTAATCAATTACTCGAAAATCAATTATTTCGATAATCAATTGCTCAAAAATCAATTATTTCGTTAATCAATTACTCAGTGATTAATTATTTCAGTAATCAATTACTTAGTATTAAATTATTTTGGTAATCAGTTATTTTGTAATTGATTATTATGGTAATTAATTACTCGGTAATTGATTACTTCGATAATCAATTACTAAAAAATTAATTATTTCGTTAATCAATTACCCAATGTTTAATTATTTCAGTATTCATTAATTCTTTACTACATTAATCAATTATTCAGTAAGTATTGCTTCGTAAATTATTCACTCCATTAATAATTATTACGATAATAAATTTTAAAGCACTCAGAAATTGTTGCCCAGAAGTTCATTAACTCAGTAATAATAAGAATTGAATTTGCTCAATTCACTAATTTTTCTATTTTTTATTACAATTCATAAATTTAAACTTGTTCTCATAATCAATGCGCCATCTGTTGCGCTGCAATATAACGAACATACAGCCGTTAGAGTATACAATCGCATGGCTCGAAATCGAGTCACATCGCATCGATCTTTCTCGAATTGGTTCAAATTTTTCTATTCCGGCTTATCAAGGAGATTCGAATTGAATTGGAGCTTTTATTCATGATTTTAAGTAGCTTTTAATGAAAATGTTTACAAATTCGTCTGAGGACGATACTCCTAAGCATTCAAAAATGCCAACATCAACCAGAAAAAGGAAATTACAAAAGGATAAACATCCGAAAGGTAGGTTAACTTAGTAACTTAGGATACATAGAACAAAATTCATCTCAAAAGTCAAACTGATGTTTATTTTTTGGCAACATGTTTAATTGTCAATTGCAAGGTTTTTATGCAATCAAATGGTTTTAGTTTACTTATCTGTAGTTTCTCGTTTGTATTGAATATTCACAGCAAAGTCAACAGTTAGATTTTCAATTTAACAAGTGTAGTTATTTTGGCATCTGTTACCCAAATATAATTAGATAATTATTTGCAGCAAAAATGAAGAAAAGCAAAAGAAAAGAAACGTCTGAAAGTGATGGCGGTAAAGACGTGCACATTTCAATTGAAAATGTCATCAATGGTTTATCAGAATCAACATCAAATTTATCTGTGCAAAGCCGTGAAACATCTTCAGTCGAAACTGACGAACTTAATGATTCAACAAAGGGTAAAAACATTCCCGCAAAATGTAAGATGTCTTTATTTACCTCAAAATACGTCAACTACAATATTCGTAAATTTATTATTGCATTCAGTTTTTTGCATTAAGAAAATAACAAATAAAAATTTGTTTTAAAATATTTTGCAAAGTAATGTGTAAACATGAATATTAATGGTAATTATAACGATTGAAAATATAATTTCATCCAATTTATTAGTATTTTCATTCGCACTTCTAATGTAACGTTTGTACTTGTTTTGAATGACTGGCACTGTATATTAACTTTCAAGGTTAAAATATGTTTTGCTTGTAATGTGTCTATGTAATTAATAGTCTTGCAGTGATGTGGATTTTTAACATCTTGTTTTTAGTTTTATACATTTGTATAAATAAATTATTGGATTATTTATAACTTATTATTTTAATAACATTTATTACAATTTAATAGTTAAAAAGCTGATCAGAGCAAGAAAGATACAAGTAGAAGATTGGAAAAATCGAATAAAAAAAGAGTGCTCCAAAAAATTACACTTGAATGAGTTTTATTACAAAATTGATTTCGCCAATACTTCAGAGGATGGAAGTACACTTGTGATGAAGTGTACCTCGTGCAGAAAGTCTATTCGAGGATCACTAACCATATCGTCAAATTTCTTAACTCATTTGAAGGTAAATTTACAAAGATACAAAATAATGTTTACCCATATTGTGCTTATAGTTTACATATGTTTTGCTTATTATGTTAACAACCACATAATAATATACTACGTTACTTCTAATCAAATAACAAGAAATGCACTCTTGAAATTTCATAAGAGAGTAGAAGATGCCTTTTTTCGAATCCATTGTAAATAAATATGGTTATCACAATATTGTGATTAATCAGAATAATATTTATTATAATTTTGCATGCAATAATTAATTTATTATATTTCATCTGAAAAAATTTTACTTTGTTCTAGAAAGTACATGTAGATAAGCATCAGCGTTTAATGCGTGTCAAACTAAAAACAAAAATGGGAGTTATACAACCAAAAAACAAAAAGATAAGATGTTCACAAAAACAGTTCGAAATGAACGTTGCAAATTACATCTTAGATAGTTTCGCTCCATTGCGAACAGTTGAATCGCAAAGTTTTCGGATGATTTTTGACGGTAAATTGTTCCATCCACATATTTTTGGCACATATACATATAAATTAATATGATTATTCAATTAATTTATGCTGCAGTATAATTATATAGCTTGTACAATCAGATAATTTTAAAATACACAATAATAGCTTCAAATTTTATTATACACATACATAACCATTAATAAAGTTATTAAACATAAAAAAAATTTTCTAGCAAATTTTGATTAAAATTTCAAATATGCGTATCAAGATAGTAAGATAAATGATGTTAGATAATAAAGTTTCAATTTTAGCAAAAATTCTAAATTAAATATACAACAATATTTTTTTCAATGTTTATAAAGATATATTCATACATAATTCAATGTTTTTTAAACATAACTAAATAACTTTTATGATTTACAACTAAATTAATTTTTCAATATCATTCATATGTTTTGCAAAATTATAGTTGTTAGAATGGCATAATATCGATTTTCATTTATGTAATAAAACTAAATCTAAAATTGAACAAATCTGCAAAATTTACTGAATATCCTAACATTAACTAGATTGATTAATCTGAATGGATTTTAATTATTGAAAAATAATTGTTCAAGTCTCTGCTCCATTATTTACAAAGGATTTATAAATTGTTTTGTATATTCGTTTTGATTTTTTGGTGTTCAGATCTTGATGTGAAATTTGGCAAAAAGAAGGCTTTACGTCATTTGAACAGAAAACAGTTGACTGATAAAGTAAACGCTATGTTCAAAGATAATATGGCCCATGTTAAAAAAGAAATACAGGCAAACGCAAAATATGTATGCACTACCGCCGACATATGGTCGACTAGGACGAGAAGTTTTATTGGTGTTACTGCTCATTGGGTAATATGTCTTTATTAACATAAACCGTTAATATAACATTAATATAACATTAATATTGTTGGCGTTCTTTTTATTCACTTTTCAATTAAATAACGTTAACCACTTTGCAGATTGAAAATGTATTGAATTATTTTTTTTACATCCAATTTTTTTCAAAAAACAATCCATTACAATCAATTATCGAAAAAATAATGTTAATCATGCTTTAATGTCGATGAAAAGTCTGTCAGCAATAGATTAATTGATTGCAATTCATTATTTATAAATAAAAACTTTCCATCTATATCAAATAGATTGATGCTGAAACACTAGAGCGACAGTCTGCAGCCATCGCATGTCGCAGGTTCATTGGCGTCCATTCTCATGACAGAATTGCGCTTTTACTTGATGCAATTCACAAAGCGTTTGAATTGAAGAATGTTGTGGCAACAGTAACGGACAACGCGTCAAATTTTGTGAAAGCGTTTGTGACGTATGGACCAAAAGAGAACTTAGAAGATGATTGTGGTAAAGATGATGCTTGGATTGATAAATATTAAAATTACTTATCTCGATGATATTTTTAATTTCAATGTTAGCTAAAAGTTAATAATCTATGATTCTGGAAACATTTAACGATATTGCATACAGCTGTTTAAATTGGGTTATATAATTTTTTGAAAACACATTTAAATCAACATATTTATTTTACGATGTACAAAAAATAGTAAGCTTTTTTATATTTTTCTGAAATAATTGTTAAAGTAGATCAACTTCACAGAATGATTGAACTTTTAAATTTTTAAATGTTAGGTCTCATGTTTTGTAAAAACAAATAAAAAAAGTCCATTTTTCATTTTAATATAAGGTAAAGTACTCAGTTCCTGACAGGTGACCAGTCTCGGACTCCCAAAAAGAATTTCTGTAAATTCAAAATAATAATTACATAGATTTAAAGTCTAATGCATTTTATCAAATTTTTCACATATTTTACCAGCCATGTAGAAATTGCCATAATTGAACAAATGGGCCGGTATCGGCACAGTATTAGCAGCCGTACTTTGGCAGTTGATACTGGGACAATACAAATATTGGTTTGAATTACAACTGGCTATCTTTATTATCCGATACTTAGACAGTACTGAAACAGTACTTTAACCTAAGTCCTCCTGAAATTGGCCCAGTACTGGGAAACTATAGATAAGTAATATATTACCGATGCTGGCACAATGTCGGCACATTGTCGATTATCAATATGCAAATATTGATAGTATATCTCCAACCACGACCTGAACAGAAGTGAACCAACTTTATTTTGATACCGGCCCAGAACTGAAAAATGAATCGTTAACAATAAATTAATAAACATTCGATATATAATTGCGTTTTTGTACTTTATTAGACAAATTCTTTAGCGAAACTAATTATGTCTGAATGTCGCAATAATTGTTGTACCAACGCTGTCTATATATTATGTCTGCTTTGACTAATCATATGAGTGTGATTTTTAATGAGGATATGTCTACTTGAATGTACCAGTGAAATACCTCAGAGGCTCGGGTTCAAATCCTCAACAATTATCAATTTCAGTTTTCAGAAAATATAAATTTAATTGCAGTTTTCATTGTAAAAGACTAACAATTTAATATGTTAATATTAAATAAATTTTCACTTAAATTTTGGTATGTTGACTTCTCAGATCTCTTAAACTGTCCATGACTGGGTACTTTACCTTATTTGAGCTATCTTTTATTTAACAAATGAGAAAAATCTGATATATGATCAATGCAGTATATTTTCCATATACATATAATGTGAACTTATAAGTTAGTGTTATGCACCATTTTATATAAAAAAATTACATATTAATTTACAGATTCTAACGATGAAAATGAAAGTTTGGCGAAATTGGCAACATATTCTTCTAATGAATCTTTCGATAATGAAAATGATTCTGTTCAATTGCCAAATCATCTTCGATGTTCTGCGCATACTCTAAATTTGATTTGTACAACTGACCTGAAGAAAATTATAGAGAGTGACGATGCATTGAAAGAACAACATTCCAGAACGATGTCCAGATGTGCGCTTATTTGGAATAAACAGCGCAATTCTAAACAATGTGAAATTATTAAAAAATATTTCCATCGTTTAATACCTAAACCTGTAATAACGCGCTGGAATACGTGGTACAAAGCTGTTAAATGCGTAAACCATCTACGATTGCAAATAACATCATCATTTTATGAAGATATTGGCATCGACATAGATAATCGACTAACTCCCGTAGATTTTACTTACTTGAGAGATTATTTGTCCTCTTTAAAATTTGTTGTTGAAACGCTTGACTATTTACAAGGCGAAAAATATATTTTCTATGGAATGTTGTCACCAAGTCTAATATCATTAAAAAATAAAATGATGATATTATTACGAACTACAACATCATCTTATAGTACAATAATACTTGAAGGTTTAATTAAAAGTTTACTAAAACGTTTCAAACAATTTTTCGAAATAGAAAATGAAGGCGAAACCGCGGCTATTGCAGCCTCTCTGCACCCTCAATTTAAATTGACATGGACATCAAGTTTATCAGATAACCTTCAAATAAAAGTGCAAAATTTGGTATTTTCAGTCGCTCAAGAATTCACTGATGATCATGATGAAGAACATGCACAGTATGCTAGCGATTTCTTTGTTTTTTCTGAATCTCTTCCACAACATAACGATGGTATCGTTACTTCTTCGATATTGAATAGATATTTACATTCACCAGTAGTAATTGATGGAAATTTGGAGGTCATCAAATCTAACAAATTGATATATGAAATGTTCATAAAATTTAATACACCTTTGCCGTCTTCTGCGCCAATTGAGCGTGTTTTTTCATATTCAACGATGCTCAACGCGCCAAAGTACAATAAATTATCCGACGCAAATTTTGAAGCGCGCGTTCTATTAAAGGTTAATAAAAGGGAGCAGTACAAATCAATAACCTATTAAATCAATTTTTGACGGGAAGTAATTGTTAAAAAGATGGTCTAAGAGTACATTTTACACCAAAGGAGATAACCGGAGAACCTATGTTTTTACAAGTTCAACTCTCAGCTTTGCATCAGTTCAGGATGTTTTCTATAATCTCCTAAAGTGAAAAGATTATATTTTAATGGAATATTTCTCTAATTTATTACTTTTCTATCTACATATATTATTTAAGTGTATAATTTAACGGGTAGCGCAGATATTAGATGCTATCAAATCAAAAACATGTGATTTAAAATTAATGTATATCAATTGTTATTTTTTGTTACTCAGAATAAAAAATATTTTATTTAAAAAAACGTTTTATATATTTATCACCTAATTCTATAAAGCATAAAATTAATTTGTCTACTATTGAATACAACATAGAAAGATGTTTTATGTAAATATTAATGATTCATTTTTGTATTTTAATAATTTTTTAATAAAATGTAAATTTATGCGAATAGTTCAATAACTTTGATAATTTTACATTAGTAATTGATATTAGTAATTGATTGCTAAAGTCATCCATTATTCGGGTAATTGATTACTGTTGTAAACAATTACTCTATAATTAATTACCAAAATAATGGGTTACTCGGTAATCAATTACCGAAGTAATCAATTACTAAGTAATCAAATACTTAGTAATCAATTACCAAAGTAATCAATTACTAAGTAATCGATTACTAAAGTAATCAAATACTTAGTAATCAATTACCAAAGTAATCAAATACTCAGTAATTAATTGCCAAAATAATCAATTACTCGATAATCGATTACCGAAATACTTCATTACTCGATAATTGATTACCAAGATATTCAATAATTGAATAATTGATTATCGAAATAATCGTTTTTTCGGTAATCACTTTCCAAATAATGGGTTAACGGTAATAAAAATGTTAAATACTAGCGTTAATTTAATCAGTAATCAAAGATTAATAATCTGCACAACTCTGAAACGAAGGTAAATAACAGGTAAAAGATGTTGAATGTTCAAAAGAAAAACACTGGTTGATTAAAAAAGTTAAGACTCTGACTATTGCCGAATAAAAGGACGTTGTGTACAATGTGTGTTAAAATTGGAAAACTGAATAAAACTATTGCCGATGTGTTGTTTTGAAAATACAATTAATTTTGCTGATAAGGAAATCTGAACTGGGATGATAACGCGTTTGACGGAATTGAAAACCTTGGATTAAGAATCTATTGTAAAATATCGTGGTATATTAATGTTATGCAAAAAGGGATATCATAAAATTGTTAACTGAGAAGAAAAAAAAAGGGGGCAGTTGTATAAAATTTAAACTGTTAAACTGGAGTGAGAGGGACACGTGAGGTCGTCTCCTCTCTCTCTCGACAGGGAAGTCCCTGCCTAGCGTTTACCTTGACACCTGAGATTGCACTAACTCTAGGAAGCGGAGCGGTTTTTGTCAGAGTGCTGACGGAAAGCCCTCTTTGATTTCTGCAATGGCAGTGGAGTTGCCAGCTTGACGCCGTTGAGTTGATCTTTTTGGGGGCTAATGTATGCGAGGAGACTCGCTGTCATCGACTGACTCGACCAACTGCGCGAAGTGACGCCGAGGCGCTCGAGCGACTATTCGACTTCGATGGATCGATTGTGTCGACCAGCCGATTCGAGCGCTCGGCGCAGCGGCGCCGCCACATATAAGGCGCCAAGTTTGAACAGTATGAGTTAACAAGTAATAAAGACTTTTATTATAGATTACTGTTCCGAGTTATTACAGTAAATATTAAAGTTTTTTATTTTAATTTTTTCAAGATTGTTTGTATTAATCATGGATTCATTTAATAAAATTATATTTGCAAGATTAGGGATGTGAACTACATCCGCTTTTTTGCCAGCTAAACCCTGGCAATTCCATTGACAGATTTTGAGATCAGAGAAAATCATAAAAATAGATCATCAAGTTCCACAATGTTAGCTATAAATTTCTCTATAGCTACATGTTTTTCCGATGAAATATCATCTGTTCTCAAATTGTCGATTATATTATATAATATATGTTTACTATTTATATTTAGTTTATTTAAGTTAAATTTTTTTAAGTTTAGTGAGTTGATTTTTTTATCGAAATTTACAGAAAATTCCTTGTTACATGAGTTAACTTTTTCATGTAATCTAGGATTAGGATTTATATAGAAATCATTACATTTTGTATTAATTGGATTAAATTTGAATTTAAAGTCTGATTCTGATTTTACAATCTTTTTATCTTCAATTATACGAATATTCGGGGTGTTTTTTTTCCCCGGAATGTTTGGTTTAACAAAGCCCTTAGGTTTTCGGTAATTATAAACTATAGAGGAGTAGCTTTCTTTTTCTTCAGGTACTGCAGATAGAGCAAGGAATTTATTGGAAAGAGAGGGGAATTCGCTGTCAGGACGATTTCCTGGTACGATTTCGTCATGTCCATACTTACTTTCGTTTGGTGTATCACAACAGTTACCATTTGTGTTTTTTTTCCTCTTGATGATTTTATTTTTTGCATCTTTATATGTAGTCCCAGTTTTATAGGCTAAGAGAATGGTGTCCTTTTTTCTCTGAGATAAATTGGAGAATGTTTGTCGGTAACCCAGTGGTTGCCTTTGCAGAGTATGCAAATTGGAGAATCTTTTTGTTTTATTTCGCAGACTTCATTTTCACTGTGTGGTTGGTTGCCACACCATTTGTACCTAGTTGAGCTTCTACAACATTTTTTATTATGGTTATGTCTAAAGCAATTGTAGCATGTTTTAACATTAGGAACATGGTCATTTATTTTGTAAATACAGTGTCTAAATTTGATATGATCAGGTAGCATTTCAGACGAAAATCTTATCATAATTGTTTCTGAGTCAATGTATAGAATCTGTTTGGTTTCTTGATTAACTGTTTTTCTTTTGAATCTAACGATATCTATGATTTTACTATTTACATCGATTTCACTTTTGAAGGTTTCAATTGAGTACTTTGTTGGCACGTTTTTCAACACGCCAATTTTACATAGTCTGTTATATGGAATGAAAGTTTTTAGATTAGTTAGAACAAAGTTTTCTTCGTCAATGAGTCTGTTAGCTGCTAAAATATTGTTAGTGGTGATTTTGAATTTGTTTAAACCAATAGTGTCTACTCTAAAATCAATACCATTATAGTGGTCAACTAAAATATCACCTATTTTACTTTGGTGAATTTTTTTGATTTTATCTTTGATGTATTCATTTTTTATTGTTTGAACATATATAATATATGGTGGACTGTGGATTGGTTGAAAATACTTAGCCGGGTCTGAATAACTAATGAGTTTAAGTTTGTCAATAATTTTTTCGGTAGTTGGAATGTTTACCGTTTTGTTTACATTTGTATTTTCATCAACTTTAATGTTAGATATGTGTGAACTATTGTTGGATTTCCATTTTTTTGCAATTTTAGATTTTACTCTATCATTATATTCAATGTCAAATTCATTAATAATTCCTTTACGTCTTTTATTTATCTTAATTTCAGAAGAAATTGTATTAATTTTATTACTCTCATCAGAATTGTGATGAGTATCCATATTTACTGTATCAAAACCATTGTTAGAAATATTGTCATTACTCACCAAAGGGTGATTGTCAGTTAAATTAATGTCATTATCTCCTTCGCTCATGTGGCTAAGGCCAACCTCCTCGTATCAAAATCCAGTATCCAATATAAGGAGAGATTGTTTCGACTTCTTGACGCTTCAACAGCTCGCATTCGAATCCGTCGAGAATCGAACCCGCGATCCTCCACTCACCAAGGGGACGCCTTCCCTACTACACCAAAGCGTCGGTTTTCGATTTAGGTATTTATTAATGCTGTCCTTCGTGGACAACTTAGGAATTGACTCTTCAATTGCATTTTTTATGAAACCATTCATCTCTGACAGACCTTCGATTTCTTCATTGGGAAAACTTCTGAGAATTTTTGATACGCTATCCTTATGAGGGACTATATGGCATTCGATGTTAATGTCATGAGTATCTGGGATTTTAATTTCAATCGCTAGAGCCCTACGGCCACTGTCATAGTTGAAAGTTCTCAGTTTTTGTCTTTCTTAAGTTTACTACTTCAAGTCTTTTATCTAAGATAAAAAGGTCCAGATATGAGTCACCAGAAGGGTAGGACGGTATATCTGAACTCAGTAGATTAAGCTTTAATTTTATAGCGTTTCTTGAAATCCAGTTATACAGATACGAGCCTCTCTCTTTACTATTGTTATTACCCCAGCTTGCATGTTTTGCGTTTAGGTCTCCCGCCATGATAAACCAATTCGCACCGCTATGCAGCTTCAGGTCTTGACATAATATATCCAAGTCATTAGTAAAGTTACACCTGGTATTTCCTGCTGCATATGCACTGATTATATATAAATTATTCTTATTGCTAAGGCTAATTTTTATAATGGAGTTTTCTAAAATGTTTAGTTTATTTTTGTTGGGTAAAGAGATTAAAGTAAATTTGATTTGCCTTTTGATTAGAATGGCATTGCCACCTCTGTCTATGGCATTCAGTCTGTCATTTCTCAAAACAAAGTAATTTTCGAAAGCCAGTTTGTGTTTGCTATTCAGTTTTGTTTCGCTAAGTAGCACAATGTCAGGGTTAAAATTTTTTAACATCTGGCATAAGTAATCTACGTGCATAAGTTAACAATGAATTGACATTTATAGCAATAACTTACAGTTTCGATATATCATATGTATCCGACAATGTATTTACAAGTGTTGTGTTTTCAATTATCATATTTAGTGTCTTGTGATTGACTTTTAAATAGGTAATATATTTTACTTGAGTTTTTGTTAATTTTGTATTTTGTACTTGAGTTTTCGTTAATATTGCTATTATAATGTCTCTATCTCGCGCTAAAAGATGCTATCTAAAGACTTGTATTCGAGAAGTTCAAGCAATGTAGCGGTTAGACACTTGACTTCACGCGTCGAAGATCTAGCGTTCGATTCCTGCTTAGGGGATATTCTTTTCTATCATTGGAGTAGGGGAGTATGGGGTAATGCGGGAGCCGCGCATTACCCGCTGGCTCCCTGATTTTAATGAAAAATAATAACAAATAAAAATTACTAAGGAGAATGTCCCAGTTTGTAAAACTGTACCAATTTGTAACACTTTTTGCATTATTTTAACAAAAAATTGCTATAATTTTAAATTAAAGTATATCAAAAATTTCTGTAGAGTATATTTAAACTAGAAAAACATGCACAAAAATGAACTCAACTAATAAAATATGGAAACTGTTGCTTTAGTTACACATAGATGCTTAAGGTATTACAAATTGGAACCTTCACCTTAAGAGGAAATCAGAGTTCTGCTGTCACGGAGTTTTATTTTCGAAATTTATTTTATTATAACAAATAAGAAACAAATTTCATGAGAAGAGCGGTATTCTTTATCTAAAAGAGGACATTTTTCCATTAATAGTATATTACTTGACTAGACGGAGAAGTAGGGACTTCTCCGTCACGTCAAGTACGATATTTTCCCTTACAAGTACGGTTACTCCGTTTTTCATTCATAGGACATATATTTTGTGAATTGT
>JABFPD010000284.1:0-12830 GCA_022817545.1 Cremastobaeus sp. ZL-2020 | reverse complement strand
TTGGATTTAGTAACGGCGATTTAATGTTGTCGTCTTGCTTTAATTATAATTACACTCTCAGCCACAAATCAATTATTTTTTAGTCCACATTATTCCACTCCTATCCACTTTTTAATCTCCTTCTTATCCACATTTTTTAATTTTTACATTTTTTAATTTTTTAATTTTTACATTTTTTAATTTTTCGATTAAATGATTTTCGAACAAATGTTTTTTCGAAGAAATGATTTTTCGAAATTATTGTTTCGAACATTTGATTAGTAACAGCGATGTAATTTCCAACTTGGCGCCTTTTACATTTATAGTTTAATCGCTTACAGATTTAAAAATGCTTCTGTATACTTGGAATTCGGCTTCGCTTCAAACTCCGGGTTCCATCATTTACGTTTTAAAATCCACATTTCGCTAATTTTGCGACATTAAAACACGCAACATTTAAACATGCGACATTCGATATTGCGACATACATACTCGCGACATTCGATGATGCGACATATATACATGCGACATTCGATGATGCGACATAGATACTTGCGACATTTAGAGTGCGACATAGATGTCTGCCACCCTTAAATACATGTAAATCTGCTAAAACTCTATATTTGAAATACATTTAAATTTATAATTTTTACCGGCAGGGGTTAATTCAAAGTTTGAAGCTTGAGCTTTTGGGAATATCATTTTTTTGACAATTTAAAATAGATTCCAGGTGGAAAACATCACTTTTTAAACCTTCGATAATTAACGACCACCCTACCGTATATACAACATATATGGCCAGCTTAATGATAGTATAATAAATATCCGATAATAAAAAAAAATATAGAATAAAAAAATGAATGTCTTTCTTATTTTTATTACACAATCGAGCGTTTACGCAACAGATGGCGCTGCTGCTTTAAAATTGTTCAACTCTGATTTAAAAATAAAAATAAAGGAAAATGACTTGATAGTAATTTTGTGATTAGTGTCACAGGTGGCGCTACTAGTTACGATATAATTTCTGGGATTAAAAACATAAATTTGTTTGTATTTGATTACTGAGTTAACTGTCTGCACAACAGATGGCCCTGTTGAGTTTGAGAATAATAATAGAGATCTGACTTTAAATTGAAATAGAATTGAGATAACTTGTTGAATATATAATTCAACAAGTTAATTAATAGTATTTGATAATTTAACCTATATGATCAATATGTGTTTCCTATATGTTCATTATATGGTCATTATATTGACATTATATTGCTATTATATGGGCAATGTATAGTTTTTCAGAATATTATATTGCCAGTATATAGTGATTATATTGCCATTATAATGTTATTATATGTTCCTTTTTACTAGGGTTTAGGATTCTTTAGATTGTATTTGTATCTAAATGCCTTGTACAAAGCGCTTGATACCGAACGAAGGCGCCTATGTCAATTCAAACACAAATTTAACGACTCTTGTTTTTCTCAATGTCAAAGTTATTTTACGTCCGATTTAAGAGTCTAATTTTCAACAGATGGACGTCGAATAGTAAATTCACATTGAAGATATTATTCAATATCGTCAATTTTACTGTAGCTCGCTTGATTTGCAAATTTCAACAGCATTTTATATTTCTATAAGTCATGGCTCAACAAAAAAATTGACGGTGGTAACTGACATCGGGAATTGAACCCGAGTTTACCAATTACATGTCGGCTGTTCTGACCACTAAACTATGCCACCCACTCAGCCATCAGTTTCTCCACTGAACTGTGATATTAGGATTCTTCAGAATTTACATATATCTAATTGTATGAAGTGTTTGATACCGAACGAAGGCGACTATGTCAATTCTTACGCATAAAGTCATAGTTCAACGGAGAAAATGATGGCTGAGCGGCTGACATAGTTTAGTGGTCAGAACAACCGACATGAAATTATTGGTAAACTCGGGATCGATTCCCGATGTCAGTTGCCACCTTTAATTTTTTTCGTTGAGCAGTGACTAAAAGAAATATAAAATGCTGTTAAACTCGCAAATCAAGCGAGCTTCACTAAAATTGGCGATATTGAATAATATCATCAATATTAATTAAAAATTCGACGTCTATCTGTCGAAAATTAGACCCTTTAATCGAACGCAAAATAACTTTGAAAATAGTATATTATTTAAATAAAACAACATACTGTTTAAAAAAATACTTTATATAAAAAAAATTATAGTTTTTCTTGCAGAAAGTGAACTGTCAAAGTCGTTACTTTCGAACTACGAATGTTATCGTCAAAAGAGTGAGCTTATGTTGTCACCATGGCAAACACTTTTCATAACTGTTTTGCATGATGAAAAGTTATTTTCGTTCCTCCGGTCCGAAAGACGCTACTTTCGTGCCTACGGCGATTCACAAAAGTAGCTTTATTTCGTTCCTCGGAACGAAACATATCGTACGCACCAGGGGAGATGAACGGAAATTCGATCTTTACAAACGGAAATTCGTAGTTTACAAACCTCGCCTCCGACTCGGCTTGTAAACTACGCTTCGGGAATTCGAAAGATCGAATTCCCGTTTTCATCTCCCTTGGTGCGTAATATACTATTTCATAACGATTTTGTAATGAGGAACTCTCCGATAACTTTTATGGTTCGAAAGTAGTAACTTTCGTTTTACACGTTGCAAAAAAGTATATTACATCACACGGACGAAAACTAGCCGATTATTGACAAGAACGATTTTCGTTTAAAGTAAGGCCGAGGCGAAGCTAAGACAAAAGCGAGAACAAAAATCACTCTGGTCATTGATTGGATAGTTGTCGGCCTTGTATCATACCATACTTTTCATTCCAAGTGCATGGAAAGTGCTATTTTTTTTATTTTGATTTGTGGATAGACAGTGACAGATTTTTAACTGTCCTTGCAATGGACTTAATGAACTCTTTTTTTGTTTTAACAAAGGTTGCTTTCCGTATAATAAAAATATAATATTTCTATGGGAAATACCATATAGTAAATTGCGCAACTAAGAAAATGAAGACGGGAATTCCATTTTCCGGGTAAAGTTTTGTAATCGGGGCGAACTTTTGTACTCGCACGGGTAATGAATTTTCATCTTCCAAGTTGCGTACTGTATTTTTTTTGCTGTTGAATGGTAGATCGTTGGTCTTGTTCTTTTAAGAACGTTTTGCTCCTTTTGGCTGCTGCCCTTCAAAACGAAAAAGGTTCCTAACGAACAAAAGCAAACAGCCTCTCACTTAACAGCAATGAAAAACGTTGTTACAAACTCTGGATTAAGCTCCCTTGTTGAATAAATAACTATTTACTTGGATCTATAGTTTAACATAAAGTATATAAACTGATTCGCGACTGAACGTCTACGTGTCAGCGGTAGTGGGAAATACCCATGTGTGTGTACGCTCTATGCTATTACACTCGAATCTCTCTTCACGCAACTTTGCTTGACGCAACAAATCACAAAATGCGCATGCGTAGTAAACAAATTCCTTTGTTTTGTCTGTTGTATTAATCACGCGTTTCCGGTCCCGAAGTGTTGCGTGAAGAGAGATTCGATTGTATATTTATGTGACGCATTTCTGTTCGTTTAGTAATGAACGAGGAATGGTGTAGCAGTCGCGAATCAATTAATCCATAAATTTAACGCTTACCCATTGCACAAGTTCTTCTCCCATATGACATATAATAAAAAAGAAGCTAGCAAAAGTTACAAAAGTTGAAACATGACGAACAATATCATTAATATCTTGAGGTTCCTAAAATTGTTAATTAAATAAAAATCACTTTTAAGCGATCTTGACCAATCGTTCAAATTACATACGGTAATAAAGTAGTAGCATGATATACAAATGGCAGATATAGAATAAAACCATTCAGCCATAAAAATCCAACTGAAAGCTTTTTCTAAATAAGATGAAAATCTAATGAATAATTTTTAAGCAGTTATCATTTTCAAACATTTGATGACAAATAAATATTTCCTTGGATTAACAAAAATTATACAAATTTGTTATATTAAAAACATAATTGTCCTATTCTCGATCATTGGCAAAAAAGTTATTTACCTTATCAAACTATGATGCTTCTTAACAATTAGAGCCAACGTAAAAGTCAAATCATCAATTTTCCTCCAATTATAGTTACCAAAATCGTTTACAATTGAAGAAAGACCTTCGTATTGACCACATATATGCAAGGTGAAGGTGATAGCAGTGGACATATTACACATTGCCATTGTTAGCACAAAAGTTGCAAAAAATTGTATGACGTAAATATAATAATAATATGGAGCGACCTGGGCATCGAAAATCACGAAGAAGGCAGCATACGGAAGATTATGAATTGTTACGTTGTCAATAACTTGAACTTTTTTTAATGATGCCGATCTTTGCCAAGAGACCCATGCTACTAATAACATCATCGTCATCACAATTGAGCATGTTCTTCCTACTTTTGCATGTTTTATCATCATCTGCCGAGAGCCAAAAATATTTCGCCAATCCGAATTCATTTGATCAATGCATGCTAGAATAGCTTTGTTGTTAGTTGCAAGAATAATGTATTTGACAAAAATTCCTACGCAAACGTTCATAACGCCTACGTCTTTTATTATTTGCGACATATCTTCATCTAAATAGAAAACTGCTAAGAACATTGGTATCAACAATCCAAGCATAAAAGAAAATTGAATAACGTTTAGAGTCCTGATAATAATTTTTAAAACTATTGAATCCTTGTCGCGGAGTGGCCAGGATGCAGTTACATACAATAGCCATCGATTATATTTGAATGCGTAATCAAAGTCCGAGTTGTGGGACGGATTTTTAAAAATTCCGAAATTGCTTTTCATAGGCAGTACGTCACTGTTATACATCACAAGGAAACTCTCCTACTTGGCTGGACCATGTGAGCTCTTATATTATATGCATGCAACATGCGCATGCGCTTTCCTTCCATTAATATTAGAGTTCTTAAAATGTGGTTTTTACAAACTTTAAGTTGATATCAATTTCTATAAATAACCAGTTATCTCACGCTAATCTATTACGTTTGTTTTCTGTGGTGGACTGATATAAATATATTACTTCGAAATAGCTCAAGGTTTTTAAGGTTTTCTGTTGGATTCGCATATAATGCATATAGAATGCTGCTTCGTTTGTATAAAAAATTTATAAAAAAAAGTATTATCAGAAAGAAAAAAATCAAAACAGCCGTTCTGAATTAACGTTGTTATGTTAAGTACATTGAACTAAAATGAACGCCCAAAACGGACAAAGCCCTGCTCAAGGTTATTTGTTATATATTTGCTACACATATAATATGTATCAAGACACTTGACCACTTACGATAAGGCAGAAACTATAGTGTATTCTAAGACAAATAGGCGCAAAAATAGTTTTTCCTGATGATAATTGAGCGAAATATTGAATTTTCAACATTCGTGTATATATGTACACGGGTACAAGACAGTGTAAAGAAACGTAGTTTCAATTTTATCATGCCCGTCATTCAACATACTTCAACGTGGAAAAGTGAGAGGTTTAGGATAAGAAAAAAAATTGAAAATACACAATATGTTTAAAATTAATTGCAATCAAATGTTTTCATTCAAAACGCAAAAAAAAGTTTTTGACTTAAAAATAAAACATGTTGGCAAGCCTTCGGCTTACCTACATATTTTATTTTTTTGTCAGGAAAAATATCGTACTGGACTCGAAAAAAACGAAATGTATGTTGGTAGCTAGATCCTATGGCACCCGCTACCAACAAAATCTCATTTTTTCCTCGTTCAGTATTATACTATATATTTTTTTAAACGCGAATGAAATTAATTCTAACGTACCTTTATAGAATATGACTAGGAGGTTCGCCTCCTGCGCGCTACGCGCGCCAACCCCCGATGGAGAATTTAATATTTTTCTTTGTAATATTTCTAAACTTCTTACTGTTTTATATGTTAAATTTAGCAGAATTTGCTAATTATTTAAAATAAATGGAATTTTCGATATGTATAATAAAGTTAAGATTTATCAATAATAAAGAAAAATAATTCTTTGAACACTGATCTCAATCAAAAATTAAAAATGAAATTTAGGAAAATTTGTTTAATTATTATATTATTAATATAAGGATAGAAATATTTAAAACATCATGATTATAAAGAAATAATAAAAACATTTAGAATAAAAAGCATTATATTGATGGAAAACATGCAATGTGTAATAGTAAAACTTTGTCTAATCAAAGAATTTCTTAAGGTCGTTTCCCCACATACGATAGTCAATAACATTAAAATATTTGTACTTTTTAATTGTTCATTACAATTAACGCGTTCGAACGATAATAATTAATTTACAAAGGAGTGAGATTAATTCTAATTCATTTAAAATTAATAAATGTTGTTTAATTGTTATTTTCATTTATTATTTAGACTCAATATGGCTAATTTTTTTACTATTTTTATGCATTAATTAATATTAAAAAACCAGCTTCATTTAATCAATTGCCTCATAGGGACACTACGTTAAAACATAATCATTTAAAAATACCTCAAATCACGAATATGAATTTTATTTCATAAATATTTTATATATATGGGGCATTCCACGACAAATCGACCCAAAAAAAAGTTGATGTTTCCGGAAAATTCTGAAATTTTGGGATATGATACTACTATTGGATACAAGATTTGGGATAGTGTTAATTTTTTTTATCATTCGATTATTTCCTACATATATCGATATTTATATTTTGACAAAATAAAAAAATTGAAATCTTCAAAAATTTATATCTCAGAAAATATCAACGTTACAAAGGAATGTTCCAGTAAAATTAATACCAGAAAAAGATGATCTTTAAGAAAAAAAATATGTGAAAATGTGTTCGTCAATTTTTGTTGTAGTTTTTCGTGCTTGAAAACTTCAAAAAAATAATTAACTGTGATTGTCTCGTTTTATTTTCTTAAGAATTTGCTCAAATGATGTCCGAATATCGTAGATTAAGTGGTTAAATTTGCTTAATGGGACTCTTGATAGTATTGGAGAAAAAAATTTTTGTTTGAAAAAGGAACCCTAAAAATATTTCAAATCAAGTAAATTAAACGCATATTACACAAATTAATATTTTAAATTTTGTGAAATATAAGTATAACTTTACTATTTAGTGGCATTTCTGAAGTAGGTTCAAAGTCTAGTATATCTTTTTAATTATTTTTATAAAATTATAAGATAAAAGTATCAACTTTGTGAACAGGACTTAGAATTAAAAAAAAGTTTTACATTGAGGTTAAATGAAGGGTAATAGCAAAATAAAAGGTTTAAATAAAATTTATTTAAAGTGTAGCTTATGAGTGATCAAGTTCATAATGGGAAAATGCTGTATAGTCACATAGAATTTAATAGAGAATATTATTACCCTGCTGCAAAAATCGATATCGTGGTATTCACGACATGGTATTCACGATATAGAAATACGATATGAAAACACGATATGATGTACTCAGTATTGCGAATATTGTACGACATAGAAAGACGATCTGGGAATTTCGATTTCGAATACTCGGTTTTGCAAATATTGCATAATATATGAATACGATCTGGGAATTCCGATATGGAATGCATAGTATTGGGAATATTGTACGATAAAGTATTCGGAATAACGATCTGGGAATAACGCCCTGGTTAAAGTTTCAATAGAAATCATATCTGAATGTAATTTTGATATGAAATGATCTGAATTTTGCAACCGAAAAATCATGTCACCGGTACATGATAATTCATATATGAATCATTGAAAATAAACGAGAAAAAAATATACCACGTCGAGGGTATAATTCAGTTATGAAATATTATGAGATTTCATAACTGAATTTTCAGATATGTATTCATTTAAAAATGATAGCTGGGCATTTCCACGAAATCACGGACATGACAGTCAAAAATTAAAATTAATAATTAAAAATTAATTCATGTTTTCCATGATAGAAAAGTTCTTGTACTTTTTGACTGCAATGGATTTTTAGTTAAAAAAAATATTATTAACTATTTTTTTATACTTCAAATATTGCTCTGCTTATAAGAAAATAGCGTATTCTAATTTACCACAAAAAGAAAAGTAATTATAGAAGTATTATTATTATAAATAACACAATATTGATGCCATTCTATGGGTAAATATGTACATTTTCTATATATATCAAATTATTTCAAAAATTAAATGTTAAATAACGTTGAATGTACCAATAAAAATAAACAAATCTGTGTCCGCTACTGACGCAAAAATGTGATTTGTTGTTCTAATGTAAGCAAAAAGTAAAATATGAATTTGAAAATGCAGATTCAATGTTAACTCTTTATTATTAACATTTTTCATAATAAAAAGTTTTTTAATATTTTGCATAGTTACAATGTTATTGGCGTCGTTAACGGACGTGAAGAAATGCGTTTGAATTTGCTTGTAAGAAAAGGTAGGTAGAATCTTATTCTCGGTCCCTATACAAAGTAATAAAGTCATTAACTTCGGTTCATTAAAGATGTATTATTGTAATACAACCGGAAAAACCCGGAGGAATGCTTTGTTTATTGTCATTTGGACCAATAAGGCTTAAACATGAATTTTCGTGTAGTTCACAAGCCTTTCGATGCCTCTGGGTATTTAGTATTATTTCAAAAAAAAACGTGAGCAGTCAGATTGTCAGTTAACTAAGCAAAATCATGAAATCGCGCAAACCTCTTTCTGGAGCTGAAAGAACGAAACGATACACTGAACGTCGTGCAAAGAATGGATTCGGTGACGTAGATAAGCAAAAAAATAGAGAAAAAATGAGACGATATCGCGAAAAATTAAAAACAAATAATCGTAAGTGGAAAGAACATCTGTCGAAAGAAGCCGAGCGTAAAGGAAATGCTAAAAAATCAAAAATTGTTAAGACTGATCAAAATACATCATCCACAATTGAAGGAGGTAATAACTTTCTTGGAAATATTTTAAGATAGCATTCAATGAAACAGTATCATAACCAGTTGATGAAGTAAATGATTGATATTACATTATAAATTTATTATAAATTATTATTACAAATTTATTATTATAAATTTGTTTACTGTAGGTTATAAAAGTGTGCAGACTTTAGGAAAGGCACTGCAAAGAGTTCGAAAAAATCTTCCATCAGATCCTGTCAAGAGAGCCAGTGTAATAAAGGCATTATCATCAGAGAATGGGTTGCCAGATGTAGAAATGCCTGAACCAACAAGATATTCCAGCATTATTACGGAAGATGTCGTGGAAAAAATCATCCAATTTTACCAATCGGCAGAAATTTCATGGCAATCACCTACGGCGAAAGATCACGTGATTGTTAGAGAAAAAGGTGAAGACGATTCTATTAAGAAAACGTACATGCCAAAACGTTATATGCTTTTATCCTTTCAGGAAGCATATAGAATTTTTTTAATGCAAAATCCGAATGTAGAAGTTAGTTTTTCGAAGTTTCATCAATTGAAACCATTATGTATTACTCGCTTTAAGCATATTCCTCATGAAGTGTGCATTTGTAAGATTCATGAAAATGTACGTTTTCTTGTTGAATCATTACATAAATATTGTAAAATTCCGTCACACCTTAGTGAGTTTATTGATAGTATAACTTGCAATTCAGAGAATGAAACTTGTATGTTTTCGAAATGTAAGATATGCGTAAATCTTTTGGATGGATTAAATCCCTCGTACTTCACCGAAGAAGATTCTCAAGGTGTGATATTAAATATTAAACAATGGGAATATAAAGATAAATCTTTCAATGTTCAAACGTTTTCTTGGAGTTTGGAAAGATGTTTCGAAGAATTGAAAAATCAAAAAGAAACATTTTTGAATCATGTATTCATCAAAAGAACCCAAGAAAAATATTTTGTTCAGTCAATTGCCAATTGCAATGGAAAATATGTATGTTTACAAATTGACTTTGCGGAAAACTTTGCAATTAAATTGCAAAGAGAAATTCAAGCTGCTCACTGGCATCATTCTCAATGTACAATATTTACCGCTCATGCTTGGATTGAACAAAACAAAAAACAAAGTTTTGCTTTTGTTTCTGATTATTTAGACCACGGAAAATTAAGCGTGTATAAATTTTTGCAAATTCTTTTTGATGACTTATTGGATGGTTCAAACGAAGTAAAAGAGCTGATAATATTTTCAGATGGTGCCGCTAGTCAATTTAAGCACCGATTCACACTTTCTCTGCTCCCTGTTTTGGAAAATCGGTATGGTGTTAAAATTCTTTGGAATTTTTTCGCATCTTCTCATGGAAAATGTGTAGTCGACGGTATAGGAGCAACTGTAAAGAACGCGGTGTGGAGAAGAATTCGAGCAGGAGAAAGTGTGAAAACTGCTAGCGATTTTGCATCTGTTGCCGAAATTGCATGTCCGAATGTAAGCATACGATTCATTTCGAAAGATGAAATATTGATGCATACTGATGAACTGCAGAATCATTGGAACGAAGCACGACAAATACCGATTTTGCGGCAAATACATTGCGTCCGAGTCATAAGCAATGATACAATTGCGACAAAGAAACATGCAGCATCTGAAGTTGAAACTAAAGTGTTGATTATTGCATAAGTAGTGTCATAGTATAAATGGGGAGTAGCCATAAGCATAGTACAAAAATGTAACTAACAATAAAAAAGATAGATGTAAATAATAAAAACTAATCTACAAGATTCTTTTATTAGCATTCAATCTTTCTTATTAAAAAAACAAACTTTATGCAAAATATATGTTATCTACATATATTACTAATAATAACATTATAATAATTATCAGAACAATTTTTTATAACAAAAAACCGTTTTCAATTTAATTTTTCGTACCAATTTAAAACCAAATGTTTAAAAACAAAATAAAATTATTTGATTTCGAATTTTATTATCTATTTATTTTAACATAATTATATATTTATATATTTTCATAAAAAATATTTTTTAATATTGATAATTTATTGTTTATTGTAATTTTTATGATGATGAAATCGGACTTTGTCCGTTACTGACAATTCATGTCCGTTACTGACGGGGATATAAAGTGATAACACGTGTAAATAAACAATTTTCGGTTTAAAAGAAACTGATCATAACAATCCTTATAGTCTTACGCTTTATGTTAATTAAATAAAAATTTCATAAAAAGTCTCAACTCGCAGAATTATAGCTTGAACGATAAAAAATTACTAAAGCATGTCCGCATAACATCCGTTACTGACGATTATTTAATAGTTATGAAAAACAAACATTATTAAATAAATTTCAAAAACAATTATCTTACCAATAATTGTATATATAAATCCATAAAATCCTGAACAAAAAAACGAAATTTACAAATAAACAACTTAGCTGTACGCTAACAAACATAGAAAATGGCGTACGAACGTCCGTTACTGACGCGTGGAAATGCCCATATACCAAGTTTCATGTAGATAATTTATTTCGTCAATTTTGATCCGCCATGTTGGATCCGTCAATTTAAATTGTTAAAATTTTATCTGCGATTCCTTATTCTCACCAAAATACCCTTATGTTTGAAGTTTCACGTGAAACAGTAGATTTTTTCATTTCTTATCAGCCATATTAGATCCGTCATTTTGAATCTTCAAAACTTCAAAATCAAATTCATCATCAGCGACCATAATATTCATATATACCAAGTTTCATAGAAATAATTCATTTTGGAAATTTTTGGCCCACCTTATTAGACCCATCTTTTTAAATTTTGGGAATCAGATTCGTAAACAGCAACTCAAAAAACCTCAATGTATACATTTTTAATAACAAATAGAAAATTACAAAAACTGTCGATGGGTTAATAATCATATTAATAGCAATTTATTCATTGTTAAATTTTGCACTATTAATACAGCCTGTTATCAATAACATCTCGATTTTCTTTTGAAGATAGCACATAATGATAAGACGGTCAAATACCAATAAAAACTTACAAAAAAACAAATTTCTGAGTTGATTAATTTCAAACATAGCTCCCAATTCGATTTGAAAATAGCAGGGAATTCCAGCGCCAATCAGGAATCTAGAAACCTTCGCTACGATATCACGTGATTCCCATGCCATCTCAATTTTCTCTTTACGATGGGAAGTTCCCACAAGTTAGTGACCACAAGAATGAAAATCTTTTAAAAAGTTTTCTTAAATCCAGGGAATGTCATGAAGGACATACTGCGATACTGCGCAGCAGTTGTACTTTGAGCAGCACGTGACCGAACGTAGGAGGAAGACAAAAAATACAATGGCTTTTAACTAAATACATACAGGACTAACGTATTCACTAGGATACCTCAAATAAGATCATTATATTATCATTATTTTTTATCACGATACACTGAGGAAAAACGTCAACTCCACTTGTAGGAGTTAATATAACTCCGACAAGGCGGCGTTTGTACTACTCTAAAGTGGAGATGTACAATCTCCACTTTAGAGCTTGTATGGCCCAATTGCACAAATTATTAAAATAGTGTTTAAAACTTTAACAAGTTTGGTTAAAATTCGGAGCTCGCACAACTCCACCTTGGAAAAATAGAAAATCGAATTTAAAGTTTCCGACAAGTGGAGTTGACGCATCTCTACTATTTTCTCAGTGTAAAAACTGTAGTTTTTTAGTGGTACGACTGAATGCGGAAATAAATTTCATTTGAATAATCGGGTAAAATAAGTTATTAAACGTATAAATTAACAAATATATGTCTAAATTATTTAAAAATATTATATTTATAATAAATAATGTGGTTTCGTATTATTTTAATTTTTTCTGTTGTAAATACTAAGTTTGGCAACTACTA